>JAQZBX010031377.1:0-26359 GCA_029593785.1 Cabassous unicinctus | reverse complement strand
GGAATTACCCATGAAGTATCCCTGACATTCCCATGACCAGCAGTTTTCCCCATGATGACAAGGACTTAATGTCAAAATGAAGTGTTCCTTTTTACAGTACAGTAGATGTTTAGTAGGGCTTTCCTTTGTTTTAGAAATCCTGCTGAAGTTCCAGCGTGGAGAACAAGAGATGACAGATAGTGGAGAGACGCGCTGGGCGGGCCTTGCCAAGAGGCAGCAGGAGCAGATCTGCGGCGCCTATCCCCTCTCCCTCCAGCCTGTGCAAACACAGGCGAGACGCTCAGCAGAGAGCGGACGGAGCGAGAGCTTCTTGGAAGAGCAGTGCCAGTCTGGAGGCCTGGGTGTACGCGTCCCCACCCCTGGGGGGGCTGCTTGGCTTCTGACCCTTGAGGTTAGGAGGGGCACAGAGGCTGGGGCTTGCTGCTCTGCTGGAAAGGCCTGGAGGGAAAAGGCGGACTGGAGAGAGAATTCTCCCTGGGAGCAACCTACACTTTCACTGGAGGGGAGACAAGGGGCAGGTTTTCCAAGACCCCACTTGCCCTGTCTCGGAAGGATCTCATCCAAGAAGACTGCCTGGAAAAGCAAGGAAGCCCCAGAGGACAGAGGCTTTTGGGGTGAACTGCTGAAGCAGCAGCCAAGGGGAGACACAAGAAGTCTCCTGCGAGCCCATTGCCTGGCTCAGGGGATAGCAGGGGAAGGATGGGAGTGGGTCTCTGAATAAGCCACATGGGAGAGGGGTAGCATTTGGGAATGTGCTGTAGAGGGGGCACTGATTCCAGATGTCAATCCCTCCAGTCCTGTTAGACTTTGCCCTTTTCCTCCTATCCCTGTCCCAGCTCTAACCCTAAAAAGCACAGAAGTAGCACAGGGCTTGTAGGGAGTATCAGAATAGTAAGATGGAGAAAGAGTGGGAAATCCACCGTGCCATGCTTTCCCACACGCAGTTGTGGAATTTGAGGGTCGGCCTGGGCTAGGAAAGTGGAGAAGCATGGAATGGAATGAATGATGGGTTTTGATGTAGATTACACTGGACTTTTTTAATACCTGAAAATCAGACTTCTCTTATACCTGAGAACAACTGTAAAAGCTATGGGCTCTGCCAGCAGAAGCATCCAAGGGCAGGAAAGTGAGACCTGGTAGAGCAGGATTGAAGGGAAAATAAGCTACGGTGGTTTTCCGCCTCCACCCCCGAGTCTCACCTGTTAAAACCCTGTTGTCCCTAGAGGCCCACGCCTGGTTCTTGCCAATGGCTCCCACACAGGACAATAAACATATTTCCTCTGTTGTCAGCATAGGACATCTGGCCAGACCTCTGGAGACCATTTAACAAACAGATTCCAAAGAGTAATGGTCACATTCTTGGCCGATCTCTTGCAGAAACGTTGCTTTGCAGTATACCTCACTTTTTTGTTATCACAAAACAGCAGCTGCCAAAACCAGAATAAGCAGAGTGATAGCCCCCTGCCTCTCAGGAGCTCCACTGCCAGCTGAGCATCTACCCCTGTCAGCAGAGAGCAGGAGAAAGGTCGGCTCAGCTCTGGAATGTGCTTCTGTGAGGCCAGGGCTGGGGCAGGGAGCTCTACGCCCAGGGCAGGGGCATTCAAAGGACCTTACACACCACCGCTTCTGGGGCCGGCCCCAGGACGCAGGCGTGTGCTCAGTGCTAAGTGAGCATCCTGCCGGAGCACAGGCTGGCGTGCTGCAAAGCTGCCAAATGCAGTTGGTGGATGGGAAGGGACAGCAAAGTAGTTCAGAAGACACGCTGCCATGCATGAGCCACTGTCCGCAGCCTAGCAGTGGCTCCACCACAAATAGCAGCAGCTGAGCCCACAGTTTTCACACAGCTGCGCCGCCGTGGCCAGGGACACGCCACCGTGTGCAGAGCCCACATCCGCCTCCTTGCACCGGCTCAGCTGGCGCGAGCTCGGCTGCACAACTCTGCCGGGTCCCTGAGCAATTTGCTCGTTTCCTTAGGGCAGCAGCCTCGACCCTTCCTTACTCTTGAGTCCATTAAGCTACTTTCACCTTCTTTTAAAGGTTCAATTCTTTACTTACCCTTGTATTTCTTAATTTATTCAAAATTAAACCTGCCACTGTTTTTATTAGGACTGCCTAGCACTGTCCAGTATTGCGGTGACAGCGTTGTCTGATCCTATTTTCAGTGCGCGCTTCCCAGCATCACGCTCACCCCATCACGGCAGTGTCGCCGTTACTTCCCGTCTGCAGGGCAGGGGCCATGGCCACCACCCGGGACGCCCCTCAGAGCCTTCCGGGTAAAGCGGCAGCGGGCCTGGACCAGCCCATCGTGGGGGGTCTGGGCTACGGGAGAGGAAACTCTCAGACTGAGGTTTCCTTCGGTGCTCCCCGGCTTCCTAAAAGAGCCTTATTTATTGGGAGGCCGAGAGGGACGAGAACGGCAGGTGGGCGTCCAGGGAGCCCCGTGAGTGTCCACAGACAGCAGCTCCTCTTTTCTCTCTCCTACCTGGGGCCTCCAAAAAATGGGTTTCCATAAATATTTTTTGAAAACTGTTGCTCAGTGTCATCTTCCGTATTTCACACATGAGGGAGTTGGGAGACACAGCTAGCTGATGACTGGGACAAAACCAGAACCCCAGGATTCTAATTCTAACCCTGCTTTTTAAATTGCATCCTGCTCTAACTTTGCCTTTACTTCCAAACGCCAGACTGAAGCAGAGCGGTTAGAGTTTGGATGACCGTCAACCGACCAGGGCTTCATCTCGTCCCCTGAGCACTCCTTCCTGGTTGAGTCCTAACCTACGCCAAGGAAACCGGGACACTTGGTACTTTTAAATTATGCTGAGGCTGTGGCCAGACTGTAAAAAGCTGCGGCAGTTACAGGAAAAGCCTTTGCTTATTCCCCCAGCCCCTAAAGCCCTAAGGATGCTAAGGGCTCCTTGCAATAGGCTCTGACAATGTGGTTTCTATAGTTACTTCTAGGAATGGAAGAAGGCGTGTTTAGCTGAGATTGAAGATACTGTAGACATGGAACCAATATTCTACCGAACATTGTTAGGCAGGCAGCTAGCTATCTGCCAGCTATTTTGTGACCAAAGAAAGACATGTCTAAAAACGAGGTTTGTTCCTGGCTTAGCAAATACAATCACAAAGCAAAAAAGCAGGAGCAGTTTTTCGAGGTCTTCTGATGCTGCCCTCTCATTTTACAGGGATGGAAACTGAGGCCCAGTTACCTGCTCAGTAGCACACGCTGCCAGTAGGCAGCTGCGGGAGGCACATCCCATCCCAGACCGAGCCCTTTTCACGCCACCTTTCCTCGCTTGATCAACAGATGCCTTCATCGAAGCTGTGAAGAACAAAAATATTTGTGTGGAAATCTATCCATCAAGCATCAGCAGGTTTTTTTGGTTTTGTTTTTTTGGTAACCATCTAGGCTTCTTTGGTCCAAAATCAACCCAAGCAAAGATAAACAGCTCCCTTTAAAAGCACAGGAGAAGCCACAACAAAAACCCCACAGCTCAACAAAATGACGAATGGTCCAGGGCAACAAGGTAGCTAATTATTAACTGTAACATTAAACAAGCAGTTAACAAAGATTAATCTTCCACTCTGTATACAAAGTACACAGCAAACTCATCAGTTTGCTAATTCCACTTTTTTCCTGGCATCCTGAATAAATGACCATCTTTTTTTAAAAAATGAGCAATTGTGCCCATCTGAAAGGGCCCTGGCAAGCCTGGTGCGAGCATCCTGCCCTGGGTGCTCAAGGCGCTGTGACGCAGGGGCTGTGTGCCCAGCACGGCCTCATCTGTGGCTGTCTCTTCAATTGTTGTTACAGTTACTTCACCCCTGGGTTAGAGATGCTCTAACATTTCTAACTGTCCTTTCATCTGGAATTGCAGCTACTAGGAATAAAAGCATTTTGTTGTTAAAGCTTTGTTCCCATACTATTCACCGGAATTCATGTTGCAGGGGAACTTACCAAGGTGAAGTCTAAATGGAGGGTTTTCCTTTTCATAGGGGGAGAAAAACAAAACAGCTTGGATTCTGAGGGACACAAACACGAGAGAGAGCCACAAAGCACTCTGATTATAAATGATGAGGTTCCCAGGGAAATGTGGGCCCCAGGACCCAGCAGACCTCAGAAGTCAGGGATTTACAAAAGGAAAAGCTAGACTGCTTTGTGTTAAAGCAATGTTTATGTTATCAAAGGAATATGAAAAGGAAAATTGACTCCATTTCCTCTGCACCCAGTTACCCTTCCCATAAGCAACCACCATTAACAGCATGTATGTGTTTGTTTATTTCTTATTAGAAAAGTTGTAAGTATACCCCTAAAGGAGTTCAACAGCAGATTGGAGCCGGCAGAAGAAAGAATCAGAGAACTTGAAGATAAGATCATTGAAATCATGTAGTCTGAGGAGCAGAGAGAGGAAAGAATGGAGAAAAGTAAACGGAGCCTGAGGAACCTGTGGGACGCCATCAAAAGTACCAACATACGCATTGTGGGAGTCCCAGAAGGGCAAACAGAGAAAGCAGAAAAGACAATACTCAAAGAAATGATGGCTGGAAACTTCCCAAATTTAACTAAAGACATGAATAAACACATCCACGACACTCAACTCCAGACAGGATAAACCCTGCTTAGGAACACACCATGCCATGTGATGATCGAACTGGCTAGAGAGAGAATGCTGAAAGTCAAAAACGGTAAGCAACAGGTCACATGCAAGGGACCCTCAATAAGTTTAGGTGCTGATTTCTCATCAGACGCCACGGAGGCTAGAAGAGAATGGGAAGGCAGATTTAAAGCGCTGAAAGCAAAAAATTTCCAAGTAAGAATTCTGCATCTGGCAAAACTGTCTTTCAAAAATGAAGAGGAATTTAGGCATTCCCAGATAAACAAAAGCCGAGTGACTTTATCACCACTAGGCCAGCTCTACAAGAAAGTCTAGAGGGCGTTCTGTGGGTTGAAAGGAAAGGACACGAGACAATTGACTGAATCCACATGAAGAAATAAAGATACCTGGCAAAGAAAACGACAAGTGCATATATAAATACCAGCACTGTTGTGTTTTTATTTGTAACTCCACTTTATACTTCCTTTAGGATCTAAAGGGCAAATGCATAAAATGTAGTGATAAATCAATGGATTTGGACTCATTATGTATAAATACGTAATTTGTGAGAAAAGTACATAGAGATGGGGAGAGACGGGTATAGGAACATCGTGTATGTATGCTACTGAAGTAGTTAAGTTGGTACCAAGGGACACAAGACCGTTACAGATTTAGGATGTTAAATTCAAGCTCACAGTAACCATAAAGGAAATATCGGGTTATAGGCAAGCTCACAGAGATAGAAGGTAGAGTATGGGTTACCAGGGGCCGGGGTGGCAGTGGGAAGAGGAGTAATGGGGAGTTAATGCAGAATGAATTTAGGGTTCCCTTTTGGTGTGAAGGGAAGGTTATCGTAATGTGTGGTGGCAAGGGAACTGCAAGACCGTGAGTGTGACTAACTCCCCTGAATGGTCAGAGATGTCCAAAAAGTTTAGAGATCATGTCAAAGGTCTCTACCAGCCCTGAAATCCTTTAATCAAGGCAGAACGCCAAGATGATCTGGTTTAAAATTAGCTTTCTCGGATTTGATAAAGAGATCATACAACTCAACAATAAAAAGACAAGCAACCCAACTAAAAAATGGGCAAAATACTTGAATAGACATTTTTCCAAAGAGGAAGTACAAATGACGAAAAAGCACATGAAAAAATGTTCAATATCACTATTAGGTAAATGCAAATCAAAACTACAATGAGATACCATTTCACACCTTACAGAATGGCCATCATTAAAAAAACAAAAACACACAGAAAACTACAAGTCCTGGAGAGGATGTGGAGAAATAGTAACACTCCTTCACCATTGGTGGGAATGTAGACGGGTGCAGCCTCTTGGAAGACAGTTTGGCGGTTCCTCAAGAAGCTAAATATAGAACTGCCATATGATTTGACAATCCCATTACTAGGAATATATTCAGAAGAACTTAAAGCCAGGACGTAAACTGACATTTGCACACCCATGTTCATAGCAGCATTAGTCACAATTGCTAAAATATGGAACCAACCCAAGTGCCCATCGTCTCATGAATGGATAAACAAAATGTGATATATACATACAATGGAATACTATTCAGCTGTAAAAAGAAATGAATTCGGGATGCATGTGGCAACATGGACGAACCTTGTAGACATGTTGAGTGAAATAGACACAAAAGGGGAAATGTTGTATGGTCTCACTAATATGAACTAAATATGAGGTAAACTCTAGAGTATAAGTTACTAGGAGATAGAACGTAGGTTGAAAATGAGAACTGATGTTTAATGTGCGTAGAATTTTAATAAGGTTTACCATAAAAGTGTGGAAATGAATAGGGTTGATGGTAACACATTACAGAAGTATAACTAACACTGCTGATTTATAAATGTGATTGTGGCTGAAAGGGGTAGTCTGTGGACATAAATGTCAATTATAAGGAAGCTAGAGAATAATCTAGGGACTGTATAACAATGATTTTGGTGGTGAATGAAGATTTTGGTTAATAGCATAAATATAAGAATGTTCTTTTACAAAGTGTTAAGAATATGGTGATACATGGGAAAATTACAACTAATATAATTTATAGATGATAGTTAACAGTAATATTGCAGTATTTTTGCAACGATAGCAAAGAAGATACTATATCAGTTCTAAGGGACAACAATAGGGGGGTATAAGGGGGGATGGTATTTTTCCTTTTGGAGTAATGAAAACACTCTAAAATTGACATAGGTGATGACAGCACAACTCTGTGATGAATATGAGATCCACTGAGTGTGTTCTTTGAATGGATTGTACAAAGCATGGGACTGTATAACACAGGGAATCCAGTGGTAGATGATGGACTGTGGTTAACAGGACAAATATGAGAATGTCCTCTCATGAACTATAACAAATATATAATACTAATGCAGAGTGTTGATATTTGGATGGGTTGGGGGGAAAATACACCAAATGTAAGATATGGGCTATACTTAGGAGTAATATTTTGACCATGCTCTTTCATAGTTTGTAACAAGGTCTCACAACAATGCGAGGTGCTGGTGGTGAGGTGATGTACAGCAGCCCTGTATGATGATATGCATGATTGTTTTTTAAGTTCACAACTTTTACTATACATTTATTGTTTACGTATGTTCATGTATGAATGATATACTTCAATATAAAAATTTTAATAAGAAAACAAAAAAAAGGCTTTATGAAGGGCCATGGGTTTTGGAAGGAATCTTGTTATAGTTGGCTCAGTACTTAAGAAAAAAATCACTCTTACCTGGCAGGGGAGACCCCATGATCATGAAGGTGGTTTTCCCAGGGCGAGGCTTATCCATTGCACTCTGGATGTGCTGACGCCTGAGATTTCCCCAAATGCGGGAAACTCGACTGTATAATTTGTGGCAATGGGGGACTGCGTTCATGCTCTCTCCTGAAGAAAAGAAAAAAAGAAAAGAAAAAAATCAGAAGAATCTTTGGTTCTAATGAAATTTTACCCAGAACCTAATACATGCTGGAGCGTGTGGGTGAAGCCCTGCCATTCAGCCTGCCATCTCCCCAAGGCACCCCATCTTCCCAACCCCACACATCCCCTCCACATCTCCAGCTTCTGCTTGAGTGTCCAGCAAATAGTAACTTGCCGCCTGAGAGCTCTGATTGCTAGAAAATTTTCATTTAATCTGAAAGGAAACGTGTTTTCCTGACTCTTCAGCAGTTGCCCCTGGTTCCATCTCCTGGGGCCGCAGGGCCTTATTGTCCACCCTCCTTCCCGACAAGTCCTCTGGTTCTCCATCCTACCTCCATCTCCAACAACACGGCTGTCCCACTACCCGCTAAAGACAGCAGGAGCCCCTCTGACCCCCTTCCCTTGAAACCTGCTCTGGTTTGTCAGTGCTTCTTCTAATAAGCGGTGCCCAGAATTGAACATGACACTTGAAGAAAACCTAAAAATCTCAGGGAAGACCAGAATTCTCCCCGCTCATGCACCCACGTCCATTCTATAACTTACCACATCACACTACATTTCTGTCTCTCTTCTGACTCCCTCGCTATGTTGCAAGCTTCTCAGAAGGGCAAGTCCTCTTAGCAGCTCCAGTCCCTAACCCAGTCCTTCTAAATGTGTATAAAAGTCTATTCTGTGCTGGGTATTTTCATAGTCGCTTGATATCCATCCATGAATAAAACTGGCAAAAATATTTGCTCTCCCAGAACGTACAATCTAAAAGGGATGGGGAGCAGGGTGGGGGAGGCGGATGCGTTTGTCACATACTAAGCATCTGATGAGGCTTTCATGAATGAATGGAAAGAATGGTCACGTGAATGTCAAGGGATGACACATAACCCCCTCGGTAGCCAGCTACGCTTGTTCCATGGCAATGCGTGCACCTGCAGAAACTCCAAATGAACTGTCTGCAAATTCCTCAGAAGGCTCTTGGAAGCTGACAAGGCTCCTTCCAACCCAGAGCAATGCCGGGGGGGTGGGCAGGCTGCTCATTTCAGCAGAACATCGACACAGAGTCTTCTGCAACCTTCAGAAAGCATTTCCTCCTCCTTCCATGGCTACTCCCAGGAAACACAGAGAAATAGTTGACCCTTCTCTAGTGCAAAGGAGTCCTGGGAGCTGCTAGCACAGGTCTCCTGCCTTCAGCCTGGGTGTCTTGAGATGCCCTTTTCAGGAAGGACGGAGGCAGAGCAGATGGATGGTTTGCTGACAGGCGCGAAACGCTTCCCAGAGCACAGAAAGCAGGGCGATTGCGGTGCAGGTGCTGCTGTGTCACCTGCTCCCCCGAGGATTGTGCTCGATCGGGAGATTTTAGACTCAATTGTCACAGCAGATTATCTGATTGCTGAGATTGTCTGCTGATTTTGCTTTAGGAATTGGCCTCCTATTTTCAGCCCAGATTGTTTTCCGACTATGGATTTAGCACCCTCATTCCCTCTGGCCTTTTTCCCTCTTCTGGTCTCTGCTTTCTCTACTCTTCAACAGACAAACAGCAAGAGCCCCTCCACTGGCTGTGGATGGGTTGAAAGGCCTTTGCCTCTTTTTCCAGTTGCCAGGTTTGCTATTTCTCTCAGGTTAGCTGAGAACATTCCCGGTAGATTCTCAGATATTCCAGACCCCAAGCCACTGAATACCAAATTTCGACACGGTGGTTCCAGGAAATTTCTTCCAAACGCCATATTTTACAACATGAAAACTGAAGCCCAGAAAGTGGGATGTGGTTTTCCCAAAGTTTCTCAGAGGGTGGAAGTTGAACCAAGATGACTCTGTTTTTCCCAATGTTCAAATGCTGCCGTCTGTCCGTAAAGGACCCAAGTCTTACTCCCTGTGGAGAATCATGGAAATTCAGAGCTGGTGTCCAAAACCTCTACTGAAACATGGAGAAAAGAAGAACCAAAGAGAGGAAGAGACACCCAGTCTTGACAGGTATGTCTGTCCCTGTCCCAGGGCGATTGCTTGGTCTGGCCCAAGCACATGGGATGGGGTTCATTCATGGTGGCTGAGTCAGAGCCTAGAGGGAAAAATCCTTTCCATTTGTGCTGAAAGTGTGCTTAGAGAGGTGGTCCCTTCTCTGGAATCTCAAGCCCAATAACGAATGGTAAGACTTAGCTCTTACTACAGTAAAAAAGGATTGCAAAAACAAACAGTAAGACCTAGCTTCTACGACCGCAAAAATGAATTGTAAGACGTAGCTTCTGTGACTGGAAGAATGGATGGTAAGACCTAGCTTCTATTACTATAAAACAAATGGTAAGACCCAGCTTCTACGACCACAAAAACGAATAGTAAGACCCAGATTCTACAACTGGAAAAATGAGTGGTAAAATCTATCTTCTACAACTGTAAAAATGAATCGTAAGAAGTAGCTTCTATGACTGGAAAAACGAATGTTAAGATGTAGCGTCTAGGATGGTAAAAATGAATGGTAAGCCCTATCTTCTACAATTGCAAAAAGCATAGTACGACCGAGCTTCTACGACCGTAAAAACAGATGGTAAGATGCAGCTTCCAGGACTGGAAAAGCAGGGAGCAAGGGCCTCTCAGCAGGGCTGCCTCCTTCCGTGGATACACCCCCGCAGCGAAGGGAACACAAAGGTCTGCTTACGGTTTTGTTTGCTTGATGAAGAGTGTGTTCCCGCTTTACTCATTCTTGGCATGGGAACATTAGCATGCTTGCCAGGCTCACATCCTCCACGCTTGGAAGCACGTGCATAAGCTCTCACGTGAAATTTCCTAAAAGCAGAGCTTCTAGTCATGTTCCTGACAGGGACGCTCAATGGCTCACCAAAACCTTCAGCACTGAGGGCCAACCAGATGCCCTCAGAGCAGAGCTTTACTATACATGTATCAAAGAGCCTCTGTGTTCCCTCAACTGCATGTAGGAGCCTAACGGAAAGGGTCACCAGCAATATCTTTTAGCAACTTCATGAAAATGTCCATATCAGAACTTAATTCTATCCTGGAAACCGGAAACATTCTTCAGCAGCAAATAACGAGCATATCTGCTATAAAGGTGGCTACTGATTATAGTTCCTAAAAGCTACATAATGCCTTTGCAATATCAAGCTAGAATCGTCTATTGAATCTTCATAGAATCTTCTATTTGAAAGAAAACATTCAGGGTACCTGAGAGTTAGCACCAGTAATTAGCACAGTTCCTTGCACATAGTAAATGTTCAAGACATCTTTGTGTAATTATTAATTCATTAATTAATGATCCCCACCTCCATTTAACATCTGTGGAAACTGAGTCTCAGATATGAGTAGTGCCTTGCCCAAGCAAAGGCTGACGAATGTCAGAGTCAGAAGGGACACGGAAGGGCTGATTCCCAGGACCTTACTTTTCCCACTATAGCTCTGATAGAACTCCTTTTATTGTTATTAATTTTTCAAGTATTGCCACAGTAACCTCCAGGTAAACAATTTTCAAATGGAGTCTGAGACAACATCATGCCTGGCCCCTTGTAAGCACAGGCACCAGGTCCTAGGGGAGCTGCAGTGCACACAGCTCCTTCCTTTTTCTCCAGCCGGCTGTGAGGATGAATCGTCCATTTGTTCAACAAGACAAGGGTTCTAATCCCCTGACGAACTGGACACAGGGCAAAGCGCTTCACCTCAAAGTCTCTGAGTTAACTCTTACCACCACTCTGTCGCCTCGGTCCTACTCGCTGCAATTTACCGGCAACAAAACTGAGCTCCCAGCAGTAGAGCACCTTCATAGGATCACACGGCTGGCGCTCGAACCCAGAGCTGGGCAACTTCCGGAGGTTTAGGTTCATTTTCTATGGAGTGAGTAAAAGATGAACGGAGCCCTGAGCCGCTACAGGAGAGCTTACCTGTCGCGTGGACTGAGGACAGGTAGCAGGTGAGTACGATATTGCATGACGGCTCTAAGGTGGAGGTAGACGGGGGCAGGAGCTATCTGGCACACAGGGGAGGTGCATCTTTCCAAGGCTGGGTCAGGGGTCAGGAGTGACAGGCACAGCATCAGGGAAGGTTCTCCTAAAGGGGTGACATTGGATTTGGGTTTCCTACAAGGAAAAAAAAAGAAGAGAAAAATACATCGCTCCTTTAATGACTGGCCTGGTGAATCTCCAGACACAGTTCTCAAACACAATGCCTTTGGCTTGTCATTAACTTTATCCTGCATGGAGAACTGCAAAAGCTTTGTTTCTATCGTGTTTTAACAAGCAGCTCCTCTCCCATCCTCCCGCATATGCTTTCTGGGGGCTTGGGCAGTGGGCTTTTATTTGATTAGTGGCCTCTGTGGCTGGAAGGACTCATCTGCAATCTACTGTCAACAAGGCCCGAGGAAGAACCTGTCAGCTACACTCTGCAAGGTCAGTATCTTGATTTCCATTCCATTTCAGACTGAGATTTGAACCATTCTGGTATCCCTCGGTGAGTTTGAGTCTTATCCTACAAGTTGTCGAATGGCAGAACAGAGAGGAGAGAGATAGGTAGGGAGATGAGAAATGTTTCCCATTTGGCCTTAGAGAGGGGCAGAGCTTTCCATATGGGGCAGGGAGTGTTTCAAAAATGGCACAAATCACTCCAAATTTCCCCCACCCCTCTCCTGCTGCAGAGCCAGGGGCGCCAACCTTGGCATGACTGAAGGTCTGTCCTTTGCCTCCCTATGCCGACAGCAGCCTCCATGGACATCCTGCCTGGAGCAATTCAACTGCTGGACGCTGCTTGGTGAGTCACGACAAGGATGCATTTTCCCACTTCAGAACCACACATGTGAAGCCAACATGAGCTGGGATCAAAGTGAGGTCACCTGTGTCACACACTCAGCATCACTTCAGCCAAATAAAGAACCTCAGCTTTTTAGCTTATCCAGCCTGATCAGCTGTGGATTTAAATTTTCCTCAGTTATTTAAGAACTCTGACAGCCTTTGAGACAGGAAGAAAGTGCCCCTTTAGGGAAGTCTTCCTGCTTGCTAGCACTATGCTAAGAGCTTACACTGTTCCTCACATTCAATCCTGCAAGCCAGCCCCGAGGTAATCCCAGCTACAGGTGGAGTAAGGAATTACACAAGTCACCTGGTACGGGTAGAAGGCTGTGTGTGGGGCTCCAACACCCTGGAACTGCGCAGGCCCGCGGTTTTTCTACCTCCTAAGGGTCCATGGGCCCCAGGTGGGGAAACGCTTTCCTTCTATTGGCAGGGAAGGTGACACCATTTACCGTCCTGATCTCTTTAGCTCCAGCTGGTGGTGCCACCTCGCTCCCCACTCACTCTGCCCCCCACGGCCACCCACGAAGCCGGGCGCAGGGCACCGCTGGCTCCCGGCACCCCAAGGCAGCATCACACGGTTCCTGCAGGGGCAGCCCTTTCCAAGGTGAGCGAGGGGCCCCACCACCAGGTTTTCCCAGCAGCAAGGCGAGGTCAGGAGAGATTGGCCAAGGGCCCCAAGGCTCCTGCTGCTCGCTTCTCTCTCTGAGGACCCAGATGTTTATCCCCGCCCTTTCTTTTCGTCTTTGGACATCGAGTCACGCACACACTTGTCCAGGGCCTGCTGGGGGCTGGAAGTAGGAACCAGGGACGCCTTGGGGTCTGCTCAGAGAATGAGAGGCCAAGGGGGTGAGGGTATCTCAGGGCCTCGGGTCCCGGAGGGGGCTTCACTCCCCTGCCAGGTACGGGCTTTGCCACACGAGCCTGACCTCGATAACACCAGCAACGGCAGGTGTTTCAGCAGAGGCTTTGCCTGGCGGGTTGTGTTTTAGGATAATCTTTCCAGCACTGAACTTAAACACCCAGCACCCAGCCGAGAGTCTGGCAGAGCCCACCGGCTCCACGCACGTGCATGTGCCCCTGCTGAATGCCAGGCCCTGGAGGCGTCTTGTGGCACAGTGGAGACCCTGCCCCTGCGAGAAGCCGTCACAAAGGCAGCTCTCCCCGTCCCGCGGGTGCCAGCCCCGCTGCCCCGAAATGCTACTGAAGCTGCGTCATGATGGAGAAGTGGCAGTTAAGCGGAAAAATGGGCAAAACGGGGAGGGAATCAGCAGGGAAGAAAGCTCTCGGCAGAAGGAATCACAACCAAATCCCTAGAGGCAAGAGAAGGCGCGTCTCGTCAGCGCCAGGCCCGGGCACGGCGCGGCCGGAGCGGTGAGCGAGGCTGGAGCGTCCAGGACACACTTGTCCAGCTCGACCGAGATGGCCGCAGCGAGGAGGCACAAGGCTAGGAGGGTCTGAGCCAGGGAGAAAGGGGTCAGGACGGGAGGAGGTGGGGAGGGCTGCCGACACGAGCAGCCGTTAGCAGGTGGCGCTGTCAGCAGGGAAGCGGAGCGCGAGAGGGTGACGCCCCTGGGCGTAGGGAGAGGAGCGCTTACCTTTCACGTGAAGGAGACAGGGTCATCTCAAGAAAATTGCACAGAGGCCCATGTGGGATTGCCTGGCCCACGAGGGGACCCCATAGTCCCAAGGATGGGCGGGTACAGCTGTAGGTGTCTGGCCACCTCCAGTTTTCCAGAGACGCCTGCCCAGGTGCGTGGAACTTGAAAGAACCCCAGTGCATGGCTGAGCTCAGTTTCCCAGGGCACCATCCCTGCCATGTCCAGGCTTTAGGCCCCCCTCAAATCCAGTCCCACAGGGGGTGACAGAGCCAGAAGGGCAGCACTGGCTGACCCCACACGGACTGCGAGAGGAGCCAGGTTTTGTTGGAGCTGGTGGCAGGAGGCAGGTGTGGCGGAGGAGACAGAGGGGAGGCCGAGACAAGGCAGCTGCCCCAGGCCACAGGGCCGGGGAAGGCAGAGCTTCCTGGAAGATGCTCACGGATGCTTCCTGGCCGGGCACCCCGGGTCAGCGGTGAACGCAGGGTGGGATGGTGACCTCTCCACCTCCCGGAGCTCAGCAGTGAAACGGGCCCAGTAGCCCCGAGCTGGCTGCACTCCTGAGCTCCTCAGAGGGAGCAAAACTGTGTGTGTATCAGGGGGTGGAGATTCATGCTTAATTGGTACAGAGTCTGTGTTTGGGCTGATGGAAAAGTTTTGGTAATGGATGGTTGTGATGGCAGCACAGTATTGCAAGTGTAATTAACACCACTAAGTTATGTGCTTGGACGTGGTTAAAATGGGAAGTTTTAAGTTGAGTATATGTTACTAGAATTATCATAGAACTGAGTAACACAAAGAGTGAGCCCTAATGTAAACTATGGGCTATAGTTAATAATATAATTCATAATAATATCGTTTCATCAATTCTAACAAACGTACCATACTAATGCAAATTGTTAATAATAGGAAAAACTGTGCAGGGGGGTGGGGAGGTATGTGGGAACTCTGTACTTCTCTGCATGATTTCTCTGTAAACCCACGACTGCTCTAAGGAAAAAAATTAACAGCATGGCAAAGGCAAAAGTGCTTTGTGTATGCCAAAGCCTACGTGGATTGATATAAAGGCAGAAATCATTTCACAATTCTGTAATCACTATGAGAGTAGCGGCTGGAAAAGTATAAACTGAACGTCTTAGTGGCAATGCCATGTGCCAGGGATTTTAGCAGCCAGGTGAGGATACTCAAATGGGTCAGCCAAGTCCCTGAGTGTGGAGAGCAGATGTGTGCCTTCGTGTGCACTGAGTGTGCCGAGAGGAACGTGATGCAGCGTAGCGAGGGGGGCTGCCTGGCCGCGTCAGACCACCCCCCAGGGGCCCAGAAGGAAGGGCAGTTCGGGGGCACCGCCCTCGAGCCGTGGTCCGAGGCAGCAAGTCCTCTATCGTAAACCTCTGGAAAATGCACATGATCTTATTAGTGTTTAGTTACAAAAAAGTTCTGTGATCAGATAAGGCTTGTTCTTACTTCTTTCTTGGCAATTTACAGCAGATAATATCTTTTCAAAAGGGGATCTGAGTACAGAAACTTGTTTAGCTCTATTCAACCTAGAATTCCCCAAGCGTTCTTGACCATGGAGCACCCCCCAATGTACACCAAACCCCAGTGTCATACAAAGCCCCGTGGGGGACAGCGGACCAGGCTGCCCCCCAAGTCCTTCGATTCTGACATCTCATGAACTGACGGATCTAGTTTCTCCCGTGCCTCGTGTGCCCACCTTCCTTCAACCCTGCCCCCCCATTCCCCAGCCGGGCTCCCCTCCAAAGCCTCCTCTGCAGACAGCCTGGCTTCCTCCAGGGCCCCTCACTGCGCCACGTCCTCCTGACCCTGCACCCCAGCCCTGGGCCCTGTTCGGTAATGCCACCCCTCTTTTCCTCATCACTGCACACAACTCAGCCCTCTGGGCCTGTTCCACCGCCACCATCACCACCACCACCAAAGCCTTCCCAGCTGCCACTTAGTAGGCGCCAGCTGAGTCCTGCCATCTCTCTGTTAGTTCATTTCTTCAACACTGTGAGCGACTGGTGGCTCCGTGGTATTTTAGATATTTTAGTGGACCACCAGGTTCACTCATCTAACAAGGAGCAGATGCGGGCTTCCCACCAGGTCTCCCTCACATCTGGGCCTGATCGCCGGTCCTCCAGCTGGTTCTTGTCCTTTAACTTGCCATGAATTTCAATCTTGTCACCCAGCCGAGCTGTAAAGTCAGGAACTGTACCTCCCACTTCCTGTGATTCCTCCGAGTCACAGTTAATTTAAATGACTGTGTTATTTGCAGAGACAGAAGGCAGGTGAGCCCGTGGGAGAAGTCCCAGCAGGGCACGGGGGAGCGGAGTTCTGCTCTCCCACGGCCAGCTGCCTGTGTGCTCTGGCAGAGTCTTTGCAAGAACTCTTCTTCTTTTACTCGTGGCTCATTTTTTCTCATCTGTAAAGGGAGGTGGTTGGATTTAATGAGCTATAACTTTTTGGACATCACAGGGCTAAATCAGCAGAAGCCTCCAAGAGCAAAGCTAAGGGGCACCGGAGCTGAGCTGCTCACAGACAGGCTCCAGAAGCGCCGAGCAGCATAAAGCGGGAGGGAAGGAGCCAAGGGGCTCAAGCGGCAAGAGTGGAGCGGATGCTCAGCTCCTGAGAGCTCCATCAGAGGAATGAAAAGCGGGGGGGGGGGCTTAAAGAAGAAGAGCCCTAGGAGCAACGGCACGTGGATGCCCACCAGAAACCATCCACCGTCAATTACTCTTAGAGGTGGCTACTAATCTAATACATTTCCAGGGCTCTGCATTTGAGAAAGTAGACAATTATGGGAAGAAGAATCGATGGCACATAGAGAAAGGCTTTGAAAAGTAATTAAAGGAATATAAAACCTGCCTGCCTTGTCCTCAAAAAGACAGAAGGGAGCCCAGATCAAGACTGAAATGGGGTCCTACTGGGCCATAAAAAAGCAGCTCCACGTCACAAGCCAGGGGGACTAGAGCATTAGAAACTGAACAGTAAATCCCAAGGTTGATCAAAGGATCAGGAAGGAAGACAGGGTGGCAGCGGGCAGGGAAGCCAAAGGCTTGGAAGGTCCAAATGTGGGATCCGGCTTAACATCTTCGGGGTGATGAAGAAGGAAGGCGTTGTGGCAAACTATCTGTACATGTGGCAAAAAGGGGCACTGGGCTGGGGCTAGAGACCGTTCCACCAGCAGCTGGCTCCGTGACCTTGGCCAAGTTGCTTCGCCTCAAAGAAACCATCTCCTCAGCTAAGAAGCGGGAACCAGCCTGCCTACCCGCTCTAATTTGAGGTCTGGGTAAAGACTGTGACACACTAGCTCAGCGGAGACTCGCGATACAAATCCTCAGCATCCTAAAACGGCAGTGAACCATCCTGGTAACTCTCGGGGAGCCTCAGGAGATCCACCGGTCTCCACGGCACCGGCCCTTCCCCAGCCTCAACCTCCCTTACCTGGACCATCACAAGGGTCCCCTGTTCTGCGGTTCCCCTTCATTAGCCACACTGGCCACCAGAGCGACCTTTCCACATTGCAGTTGGGATCAAACCTCTCCCTTTCTTACAACCCTTCAGTGGTTTCCCACCATCTCTAGGTTACAGTTCAGGCTTCTTAAGAATGCACACAAGGCCCCTCACAACCTGTGCTCAACCTTCCATTTCCAGGCTTTTGGCCAACCACTCACAGTCAGGACCCTGCGCTGCTTCCAAGCTGGACAATTTGCAGTTCTCTCAAGATGTCCTGGTCGTCCTGGGCTCCAAGGCTTTGAACAGCTCCTTCCTGCGGGAAGCTTGCCCTTCAAGACCTGCTTCAAATGCTATCTTCCCTGAGAAGCTTTCTCTGATGCCCCAGGTAGTTAATATTTCTGATATCTTTGATTTTAACCAAAACATTTTCTTATTCACACTAGATTTTCTACCATTTTCCTTATTTAAAAAAAAAAAGAAAGAAAAAGAAACGCAAGTTGAACTTTTAAAAAATTGTTCCATAAACTGCTTTTTGAGTTTGATTCTCTACTCTTTCCTTGGTAGCCCTGAAGAGTATACCTCATTGACAGCTCCAAGGTTAGCGTTTTGGGGGAAAAAGTTTCTTTTATCCTATACCACTTCTAAGATCTGAATTGGACTTGGAAAACAATGGATATGAATTTTAGGTCATCATCTGCCATATGGAACATATATGAAAATACATAAGATTCAGAGAAAAAAAATCCAATAGCTTTTGTTGATTCTCGAGCCTCTTGCCATTCATTTGAGATGCCTCTTTGGTGGCTCCCTGGAGCTCTGTTCCCAGCTCTTCCACAGCCTGAACCCCATTGCTTCTCATTGCTCCCTACTTCTCGGCTCCTTAGAAGGCTCTGTGGCCCGGGACTGTGCATTTTATCTCCATGTGTCCCAGCACCCATCCTAGTTCATGACACATGGTTGGCCCTCCATGTCCATTGAATAAATAAGAGCTAACCTTTATGGGGTGCTTATTATGTACCAGTCTCTGCTGTTGCCAACACCTGTGTATTGACTCATTTAATTCTCACCTTAACCCTGAAAGATCGATGTGATAATCACCCAAAGTCCAAATCATGTGGAGAAGCCCAGTTGAGAACCAAGACCCTCTGGCAAGACAGCCCGTACCTCCCCACTCCACTGCCCTGCCTGTCATACTGCATAAATAAACCGTTCATGGCCCCATTCTAGTTCAACTCTTTAGCCTTTTACCAGTTTCAAGAAAGAACTTGATTTTAGTCTGCTAGGCTGCTGAAAGTAGACACCATGAAATGAGTTGCTTAATGATGGGAATGTATTAGCTTAAGTTTCGAGACTGAGAAAAATGTCCAAATCAAGTCATCGTCAAGATGATGCTTTCTTCCCAAAGACTGGCAATAAGTAATATTCTTCCTGTATTCCTGACCTCAATAATGAGCCACATCCACTTCACATCTACTTTCACAATGCCCATTCATTCAGAACATACATTTCCAATAAAACGTACCTTTATATTTAGTATTTCTCCAAATTGGAATATGTTTATGTTCTTTCCTATCAATTATGTGTTAATATTAACTGTAATGATAACACGATCCAGAAGGGACATTGTGAAATTTTGGATTTATATGCCTATTTTGGTGGCAGTAAAGTATGGTAGGCGGGCCCCAAAGAATGAGCATAGCAGACCTGAGACTGCCACCCTCAGACAGGCCTGACACTGCCGACAAGGTTGGCCGCTGGCTAGTTTCTAGAAACTTGGTTTGCGGGAAGGTTTCCAGTATTCCCCAAAGCAATAGGCATAGTTCTCCGTGCCTAAACTGATTCTGCGAACAGTTTGGGCTTTGCTGAACACCTGCTTTCCTTCTGGGAATCTGGAGGCTCTGTGCATGCTAGACAGAGGGTCAGTGTGACCAGCCCCCATGAGAGCCCTGGGCACTGAGTCTCTCAGGAGCCTCCTGGCAGACAATGTTTCGAGCATGTTGTCACAACTCATTGCTAGAACAAAATGCATCCCGTGTGGCTCCACAGGGAGAGGACTCCTGGAAGCTTGCACCTGCTTTCTTCTGGACGTGGCCCCACAGGCCTTTTCCCATGGCTGACTTTGCTTCGTGTCTGTTCGCTGTAGTAAATCAGTCACGCCTGCGACTCTAGGGCGAGACCGGCAAGTCCTCCCAGCGAGTCATCCGACTCGGGCTTGGTCTTGGGGACCCCTGGCACAGTAGGGTAATCAACATAAAATAGACCTTTTGAGTCCAAAATATGTAACATTAGAATAAAAGTCTCCAAGAGAAATTGAATTGAAAGGTGAAATCATAGAAGAAAATGGGCAAATAAAATGTCCTACTATTGAAGAAAATCTTATTCGTTCTTTAAATGGATAGTGGTGGGTAGCGAATTGCTATGGTGTTTAGAATCTATTGGGTATATTTTAAAGTGTAATATAAAAGGTTTATTCCTTAAATGTCAATATTTAAAATCAGTAAAGATTTTAAACTTTAAAAAATTTTAAAAATACGTGAAAGTACATACAGATTTACAAAAAAATTAGGGAAATAAAGAAGATTGAAGATTGTTATATTTATGATGGCTACTATAAACCATTGGGGAATTTGATGAAATGTGAAGGCTCCCTCCAGAAAAATGCACATATACATACATACACAGAAATTTACATACAAGAACTTCTGCTTCCACCTAAAATGAAATAACAGGGACTGGATTTACCCTCCCACATGTAACAACAAAACAAGACAAAGCATATGTAACAACAGTTTTCAAGACATTGGATATCAAGCAACAAAGAAGAATAATTCATGACAAGACAGGAAACAAACAGGGTATGCCCTAAAATTGCCCCAGTTTAATGTTCTGAGAAAGATTCTAGATGTAGTGCAGATAGGGGTAACACAGGCAGAAAGCAGCAGACTCTGAGATGGAGCTGAAAGTCCAGGGAGACAAGGGTTGCTAGAGTTTTCAGGACAGAAGCCCATAGAGGAGAGAACTGCACACACACAAATCTGAAGCTCTGCAGGGCCCTGCCCAAGCATTCAGCAGAACACCAATGGGCACATATGGATGAGGGAACTACCAGCATCCCTTCATACAGGATTAGGAGAAACTGTACCCAGCACTCACACAGGGACAGAAATAGTGCCTGTGCCCACCAGCCAGACTAGAGTGTCTCCTAATCCATGGGACACTGGGTAGACCACTCAGAAAGTTCCTGCCTCCATAGTAGGAAGTAATTAGCATTACACTAAACACTGCTCTGTCCTACCAAACAAATCTTAAAAGTGAGACCTGAAAGGATGAAACTGTTTCCAATTAACTGATTCCCAGAGCAAAATCAAGAATATGTATATGTATACAAAAATATCCAACACCCAACAAGGTGAAGTTCACAATATCTGGCATGCAATCAAAAATTATCAGGCATGCAAAGCAGGAAAATGGGACCCATAAGACAAGACACATCAGGCAATTGAAATCACCCAGAACTGACCCAGATTTTAGAATTAGCAGACAAGCGCTTGATAAGGGCACCTGTAGTGTTATGCAAGTGAACATCCTTGTCCCGAGGAAGTGCACATGGCAGTATTAGGTGCTCAGACAGCATGATGCATACAACCCACACTCAAGTCTTCAGAAAATGGGTAGACATGTAGACAGACAGACAGATAAACAGGAAGACGGATGGAGCAATGGATAGAATGTTGTAGCTAATGTGGCAAAATTTTTAAATCGGCGGATCTGGGTATCTGGGGTGAGAGGCAGAGTATGTTGAAATTCTCTGTATGGAGTTTGCATTATTTTTGTGACTGTTCTGTAAGTTTGAAAGTATTTCAGAAAAAAGAAGTTAAAAATTGCCTACAACAAAACAAAGCAAAACATTGAATTGTACACTTTAAATGGGTGAACTGTAGGGTATGTGAATTTTATCTCAATAACTTTTCTTGAAAAAGAGCAATCCAGTGGAGAAAGGATTGTCTTATGAAAAAAGGGTAGTGGAAAAATTGGATATCCATCAGCAAAAATGTGAACTGCAATCCTTACCTCCTTATACCATATACAAAGATAACTAAAAATGAGTCGTACATCTAAATGTAAAATCTAAAGCTATAAAGCTTCTAGAAAAAAACATGGGAGAAAATCTTCTTGGTCTTCATTAAACAGTGATTTCTTAGATATGACACCAAAAGCATGGGCCATAAAAGAAAAAAGTGGTAAGTGGGACTTCATCAAATTATTAAACTTCTGTGCTTCAAAAGGTACTTTTATGGAGAATGAAAAGACAGGCCACAGGGTGGGAGGAATATTTGTAAATCATATATCTGCTCAAGGACTTGTATCTAGAATATATCAAAGGGTGACCATTTCATGGCCCTTTGGAAGTTTCTAGCCCATCCCCAATCTTCACATACAGACCCCAGGCTTACTGACCCCTCTGAAGCGCTGAAGGGCCCACGTTAGGGCCACACCTGGCGGCAGCTGAAGCCTTGATGTAGAAACCAGTTAGAGATCAGCGTGACCAAAGCACCAGAGAGAGGGGCTTGAGAGAGAGGACCATGAAGGCACTGTCTCCAGGGGTGAGCCAAGGGGGCAGAGTGAGCCCCTCGGAAGGCTTAGGGAAAGGTGCTATGGGAGAGGATCCCAAGAGCACGCTGCCCTTTCCCCATTGCGATTCGATGGTTGTTGACAGGCGCTGTTTACAGCTGTCATTTGTCAGACATCACTCCTGTTTTCTAAATGCTTAGTGACTGACATGGGCCAGGCCTGGCAACAGGCACGGAGAGAAGAGACAGTTAAAGAGGCCTCCTAGCAAGCTAAACTACTGGGACTGTACCTCCTCCGCCATCCGTCCCCTGCCCACTTCCTGACTCTCTTGTTTGAGGAGTCTTTCCAGACAGTTTCTTTGAGAGGCACACTGCCTTGAGAATCAGAGAGTTCTGGATTTGCATGCTGATGGCACAGCTTAATAGCTGTGTGAACTCACCAAATCCATCTTCTTTTGGCCTGGGAGAATTAGACATCAATGTCCATATTAGATATTGGATATCCAAAGATTCCATCACATGAATCACTGCAAGCACCGGTGATTGGAATATCCGGTTGATGAAGATGCGAGAGCCAGGGGATGGGTGCTTAGCTTGCCGAATTTTATTCAGCAGAGTCTGGGTACTGGAGGATTTAGCAGTTGTGGTTTTGAGCATTCATGACAACAAAGCCCACGACCTGAATGTAGCAGTTCATAATTCAGCTTAGGCCCAACTTCACATTTCATGAGCCCGTGAGTTTGTTGAGTAACATTTACTGATTGCTCAGCACCCACATCCCATGGCTTTGCTGTTTCCTACTCATCGTTAATAAGCAGTGAAGTTTGTCATGGATTGAAAACATTCTTTGTGACGTGGTGCCAGAAAGAAAGCCAGCAGGTTGATACTGGTAGTGGAAGAAAAGAGAAAATGAACGAAAGGGTCTAAGAAACTAGTGGCGCTTGGGCAGTCTTGGATAAACAAAACAAAGGGTGAATTTGGCGGTTGCTTGTATCCTTATATGAATGGGTTGAACTGTTCATTTTAGGTAGAAATAACAACATAGTTCAAGAAATTGGTTCAGCAGAGCTAAAATGTGTAGTTATGAAAATAAAATCAAATTCAAATCTGCCATTGTTGGTGATGGAGAGAGAATGTCCTTGTAGGTAGAGCTGGTGGACCTTCCTGAAGCTTCACTTTTTCTGGGGATTGCACAGCAGCTACTGTCCCCACCCTGCTGGTCTCCGGGAAGCACTGCTGCCTCTTGAATGATGAGACCAAGAGGGGGACAAGACCCTTTTTCCACACCTTGTGGCACAAGAGGGTTGAGGCTGGACGGGGCTTTACTTAGGAAGACGTGGTACCCACGCTATACTTGGTCTGACGAGACACAGATGACTGATCTTCACGCGTGAGGCCTCCCTCTCACCTGGCCCCCAGGCCTCCTCATTTCACATAGTCCATCTCTCCACTTCCCTTGGAATGCCTCCAAGATTCGGATCCTCCAAGTCCAGGCCCTGCAGACTATGGCCTAAGGCGTGCTGCTCTTGCCCATCGAAGGTCCGGTTTTCTACTAGAGGAGCTGTCTCTTTCCTGGTGGTTTTGTTTTTATTATTTTTTAGGAGATACCAGTGATTGAACCTGGGGCCTTTTACCTGGGAAGCAGGCGCTCATCCACTGAGCTACCCCCACTCCCCTTTCCTGGTGTTTTAAATCAGGAAAACCTATTCCTTCCAGGTATAGCCCTTAGCTCTACTCCTAGAGGTGTGCTTGATGGATGGGAGAGAGTTCATTACAGCGTTGTAAAGGTAGATAGAGGACTCTTCGTAATAGTGGCAAACAAACATTTTGTTGGTTTATTATGACCCCGTGTTGCGTGTCACCCCCTCTTGAAACCTGCACCCACAGGTGCTGCCTCACACGGCAGAGATGCTGCCGACCCAGCGCCTCTTTCATGTTCCCCTCGAAGACTAAACGTACGGAAATGTCTCAGTGATCAGCTTAGAGTTTTATCAGAGCCAGGGGGTGAGCTTAAGACACAAACCCGGCAAATGTGAAACTACGCCTTGGGCGTGTCTGTCTCTCAGGGACGCAGCCCAGACGGGCTGTTCCACGGGGTGGGGATACCAGGGCTAGGTTCCCTTTGCCCTTTCACCCAGTATTCAGCCTGGCTCTTCCCTTTCTTCTCTTCCACGGATTTCCCATTTCTCAGCCTTTTATTATGAAGAATTAGCGTTAGCATAACCAAACGGATCATAAGCGTTTCCAGAGCAGATGGCGTTATCAGGCTCCACCATTCTCAGAAGACAACGGGCAAAATGAATCTTGCGGGCAGGTTTCCATCCTCATACGACAGGATACCCAGGGTGTGCCGTCCAGCTCGGGCAGCCGCACTGCTTGTTAGCACCGTGCTGTGCTTTACGAGGGGATTTTTTCACTCGTGCGCACAAACAATTCAGCTGCATTTATTATTCCCAGTTTGCTGAGAGGACAGATTACTTAATTTGTCCAGGGGTGGAATAGGGGTGTGAACAGTATGCCGTATAGCGTTTCTTATCAAGTTCGTTTCCCACTCCATTGGAATCATTAAAGATCAAATAGGCCTGAAACTGTGTGACTGCTTTTGAATTACGGTATATAAAATTCTTATATAAAGTAAGCCTCTGCAATCAAAGGAATGACAACCTGGCAATACCTGAAGGAGTAAAAATGACTTGACTTTATTTTAAAAAGGAATTTTTAAACTGGCTTTGAATGCATACATTCCATCCGATTCAAAATATGCTCCTGGCAAGCATCGGTAAAGCAGTTGAGGAAAAAAAAGTGGGATTTAAGTTGTGTCCAGGGCTCTCACAACAGCGCAGTCTTCACTGACACACACAGAGAGGAAGCTCCAACCCAGCAGGAAGAATGAGAGCCAAAGCAAAGGGAAATGAACAAGCAGGACAGCGCCGGGTGTTCTTCCCCAGGAATATTTTCAGTTTATTACTTGTTGTTGATGTTCACGGTGAGCCGTTATAGTCTCGTGCGTCTGTTCTTTAGGAATATTTGAACTGCCTTGTTTCTGTAAAGTTTGGTGGAGGAGGCTCATCACTATTGCACACGTTTAGCCTCCTGCATCAAGCGAAACCGCCTCGTTCAAGGCCCTACGGAATGATCCAGCCTGTTTCTCCAGCTTTGCCCCCACAGCTCCTTCTGCCAACATGCCTTCCCATCTCCCGTCCTTCCAACCCAGGTCAAAAGCCAAATCTTCCTTCAGAAGACGCCCCCGAGTCCACTGGGCACAAGTCTCATCTCTCTCCTTTCAGTTCTCATGATGCTTTATCTATGCGCCGCCCTCAACCCATTTATTTTTAAAACACCACATTTGGTCTTATAAAATGGTTGCTTGTGCACATCTTGTTTTCCCCCTAGAAGATGAGTCCCTTGATAGAAGAGACTATGCCTTCCTCATTTTCAGAACTCCTGAGTAAACTAGACAATAACCTGTCACATAGAAGGGGCTCACAAAAATCCAATGGATGAATGAAATCTTTAACTACTACTAGTATCTTGGATGCATAAAAAGGAAGACCGGGTATAGGGCAGGATCCTTCAATGTAGTCATGAGATGGGACTAGACGAAAATGACTTAGTGGTGGGGAAACAGAGAAAAAAATTGAGAACATAACTAGTACCCACTGTAGTGCAAGTTGACTAATCAAGTTAAAACAGCTATGATTTCAATGTATTATTGTGAGTCAACAGTTTCCCCATGTCTCTAATTTCAGCAATGTTTGACTCTGAATCCTGATTAAATAAAATAATCATAAATCTCAGAACTGAAAAGGGCCTTAAAGTTCATCTAGTTTTAGGGATCTATTCTGTTTGAGATGGCTGGATGACAATCCTGTTGAGTGGGCATCCGTTCTCTGATAGGAGATCTCCTATAGTAGGGAGATTGCTAAAAATGGCCCTCAAGATTCCATACCCCTAATCCATGGAAACTGTGAATGTGATGGGCGCCTATGATTGTGATATATAATAGGACTCAGTTGACCTTAAAGAGGGAAAATTATCTGGGTGGATCTAATCTATTCACAAGAACCCTTAAAAGCAGATGAGGGCAGAAGAAGAAGTCAGAGAGATCTGAAGCATGAGAAGACTTTGGTGCTGCATTGCTGACTTTGAAGATGGAGGGGGCCACAAGCCAAGGGATTCAGGGAGCCTCGAGAAGCTGAGAACAGCCCCCAGATGACATGCGACAAGCAAGCAGAGACCACAGCAACAACATGGGACTGATTCTGCCAACAACCTGAACAAGCCTAGAAGCAGACTGTTACAGTTGGGCAGTTTGATGTAATTATGAATTCCAAAAATATAATTGGATCATGCTTGTAAACTGATCTGTGATTCTGGGCATGATTAAGTTATGATTAGGGCGTTGACTGGGCCACGTCAGTAGGGCATTGAGCCC
>JAQZBX010031376.1:0-26358 GCA_029593785.1 Cabassous unicinctus | reverse complement strand
GCTAAGATTCAACTTTACAAGAATAAGGTTTGTAAGTGCAAACATTAATATCATTGGCTTGGTATATTGGTCTGCTTTCCTTTTATAAAGCACTGCCTGTATACTCTAGAGATTCTTGCCACTCTACTTGACAACATAACAGGATTCCCTAGGATCGGAGTTTGCTATTTTGTTGGTTTTTGTGCAGATCTCTACCCACCAAGACAAAACCCTATGACAATATGAACACATTAATATTCCATAGAGGCATGCCTGAGGTTTACCCTTTCCCACACATCTCCTCATAACTGACAACCTGCACCAATAACCCTCCCCTGACATAGATACCAAAAGAACACTCCACAATCATATTCTTAATCACAGTCCTCATCTTCCCCAGGGTTCAACTGTTCCTTCCTCCATCCCACCTCCCAGCTCCATGGATAGTGCAACCCATCTTCCCAACCCTGCTTACACTCACACTCCAACACCATCAACACCACTCACAACACTGTACCCTCATTAACCCCATTCACTGCCAAACTGCCACCATCATAGATTCTGGCCAGATAGGGCATCAGCTCACCTCTCTCTACAGCCTTTTTTATCTCCTGGTATCCATTGATCCATTGATGGACACTTCAGTGCTTCTAACTTTGGGCAATTGTGAATAATGTCACAATGAATGTTGGTGTGTATATATCTGTTCGTGTCCCTACTTTCAATTCTTCTGGGTATATTCCTAGTAGTGGGATTGACAGATTATATGGCAATTCTATACTTAGCTTCCTGAGGAACTGCCAAACTGTCCTCCCCAGTGGCTGCACCATTCTACATTTTCATCAGCAGGGGATGAGTGTTTCTATCCCTCCACATCCTCTCCAACACTGGTGGTTTTCTGTTTTTCTGTTTGGTTTTGTTTTAATAACAGCCAGTCTAGTAGGTGTAAAATGGTATCTAATTGTAGTTTTGATTTGCATTTACTTACTACCTATTGACATTGAGCATCTTTTAATGTATTTTAATTAGCCAGCTGAATTTCCTCTTTGGAAAAGTGTCTATTCAACTCTCTTGCACATTTTTAAAATGGGTGGTTTGTCTTTTTATAATTGAGATATAACATTTCTTTATATATGCTGGATATTAGAACCTTTGTAAATAAGTGGTTCTCAAATATTTTTTCCCATTGAGCAGACTATCTTTTCACTTTCTTGACAAACTCCTTTGAAGCACAAAAGTTTTTAATTTTGAGGAGGTCCCATTTATCTATTTTATTTTTCATTCCTTATGCTTTGGATGTAAAGTTAATGAAACCATTTCCTACTACAAGATCTCATAGATGCTTCCCTAAATTATATTCTCAGAGCTTTAAAGTCCTGGCTATTAATTTAAGATCTTGGTCCATCTTGAGATAATTTTTGTATAAGATGTGAGTTGGTGAAACTCTTTCATTCTTTTGGATATGGAAGTCTAGTTCTCCTAGCACCATTTGTTGGAGAGACTATTTTGTCCCAAGTGAGTGGGCTTGGTGGCCTTGTCAAATATCAGTTGGCCATATATGCATGGGTCCATTTTTGAACTCTCAATTTGGTTCCATTGGTCAGTGTGTCTATCCTTGTGCCAATACCATGCATTTTTCAGCACTGTAGCTTTTTATTATGCTTGAAAGTCAGGTAGCATGATTCCTCCTATTTTGTTTTTCTTTTTAAAGATGTTTTTTACTTCTCTGGGCCACTTGCCCTTCCAAATAAATTTGATAATTGGCTTTCCCAGTTTTGTAAAAACTGCTGTTGGAACTTTTATTGGGATTATGTTGGATGTGTAAATCAGTGTGGGTAGAATAGACATCTTAATGATATTTATTTCCAATCCATGAACATGGAACCGTTTTTCCATTTATTTAGGTCTTCTTTGATTTCTTTTAGCAATATTTTTGTAGTTATAGTACATTCTATTTATGAAACGCAGATCTTTGTGTATATCAGATTATGTTCTTTATTTGATCCCAAGCATTGTAAAGGCAAGAGATAAAGTAGTATACTATAGTAAAAAGAACCAAAATTATACAATCCAAAATTATACAAACCTGTTTAACCAAGCTATAATCTTCATTGAATCATTTAACATCATTGAGCTTCTGTTTCCTCACTTGTGTAATGAGCGAGTTTTTATTTCACTATCTCTATAATTCTGAGTTATTTCTACCATGATATAAAATCACTTAATGGCCTGAAATAGCTATATAATTCTCAAAAAAAGGTAGATATAAGACAAGATAAAGCAATTTAAAAAAAGCCATTGGAGGCAAAGGAAGATCTGTTTGATTTGAAACGTGGGGAAAAGAATTCTCAAGTAATGTCTCCATCTTCAAACTGGGAGGGTTTGAGGAATCCTCAGACTTGACATTTTCTTGTTCTTGGTCTTTCAACCACTTGTCTCTTGACAAAAAACAAACAAACAATAAACAGCCAGAACTTCATGCATTCTTCTAACCCTTCAAGTTTTATGCTAGCTTATTTAGTTCTCCAAGTTTGGGTGAATTAAATGTTTCAAGAAGATGTCATCACTGAATGATAATTTAAATGAGACTGGAGAATTCAGAGGGCTTACTGGAATGCTTGGTCTAAGAGAATTCAGAGGGGTCACTGGAATAGTTAGTTCCAAAAAGTATATGTGAATTACTTTTGATTTAACGAGCTTTCATCATGCTTCCACAAATCAATCCATTGATGTAAAGGATTCCTCTAATTATATGTTAAGCTATTGTTACACATTATCTTATAATCATTAGGAACTTTATCCACTTGAGGCCTCATCTCCTCAATATCCCTCTCAATTTAGTGCCTAATATTTATAACTGAACTCTGTACTCTCAGCTACCACTTTGCAGCAACACCATGCCTTGATTCAAGTTTGGGGAGAAACTGCATGACTGCATATTGTTGGGTGATATTACAGTGGGTGGTGCAGTAATTACAGGTGTGTGTCCTCTTCTGCAATGCAAAAAATAACTACCATAATGATACAATTCAGATTTAGAGTTCAAGCATATCCCTCTGCTTTTATATACTGAATCCCCTTTGGCTTATCCTTCTAAAATTAAAAAAAAAATACTATTCCCCACTGAGCAAACCCTTTACTTTAAGGGAGCTCAAATCATAGCAGTTATAGACAACTGTGAATTTTGTTACTGAATTTCCTCCATCAGAAACTGGGATTTTATATACTGGCCTGAATTGTGATGACATTGTCCATACCACCCTGTCTTAGAGGAGAGAAAAGGAGTGTTGCTTTCTCCTTGAATAATGCCCATCCCAGGGAACAAAGAGTGTCTGCAACTTCAAGCAAGATATTTCCATTCATCTGCCCCATGGGATCTAATTGACTTCTCAATTAGAAACAGAGTGGGCATCATCATCCCCACATCCTCAAGATTGGGGAATGAATAATGGACTAAAGTAGACTTATTATTATTCTACTATAGACCAATTATTATTTTTCTAAAACTGGAAGAGCTCTTATCATTGTTATAAAGGCAGAGGCCACCAGAGGTTCTGAGGGAAGAGAGAGGGAAAAATAGGGGTAACATGGAGGCATGTTCAAGACATTGCAATTGTCCTGCATGACATAGCATTGACAGATGTAAGCCATTGTATATTTTGTCATAATCTACAAGATTGTGAGGGAAAAATGTAAATTATCATGTAAACTATAATCCATGGTTAGTAGCAATGCTTCAATATGTGTTCATCCATTGTAACCCATGTATCAGATTAATGAGGGATGTTGTTGATGTGGGAAAGTGTGGGAAGGGGAGGGAGTGGGACATATGGGAATCACCTATATTTTTGATGTAACATTTATGCAATCTAAAGCTTCTTTAAAATTAAAAAAATTTAAAAATGGATCCTACTCAAAGGATTCTTTCCTCCTTTTCTGAGAGTCTCAAACATAATGTCGCTCCACTTTCCTTTGAAATGATAAACCTTTTAATAGGCATTCTTCTTCACATTTATACTATTCTACCTCATAGTCCTGACTTCTCACATTAAGGGTTTTAAAATTAATTCCAAAAATTTCATCAAACATATGTGATTTATGTGATTATATTATGAAATATATCTTTTAAAACAAATTAACGCATGTTGTGTGTGGGTATGGGGGAGGGTTTATATAGGAATTCCCTATAATTTTGGTGTAATTTTTCTGTATATGTAAATCTAAAACATCTCTAAAAATAAAGGCTAATATTTTAAAAGGATAAAGTGGTTAGAAAATCAAGCTACAGTCCTTACTGCTGCAGCTGGTCTTAGGACTGTAATTGATAATCACCAACTTACTCATCCAACCACTCAGGTTAGGTCTTCCCCATACTCAGGTGTCAGCTTTCAGTTATTTAACGGCTCAGGCAACCCTCATCTTCCCTTAAAAGGGGTCTGAGCCCTTTCTTGCTTTACCATTATCAGTGGATCCCACTGACAGCCATTAGTCACAGTCACTGATTGAGAATAGCACTCCTATGTACAGTATCTGTTGCTTCCAAAATACAAAGACCCATCAAGTACTGTATCTACTTTCCTGTGGTAGGAGGTGTCAGTCAATAACTATTCTTTTGTATTTTTTTTGATGGAGTGTCTCCATGCCTTAAACCACAGGACTTCTAAGAACTCTGCTCATGTGGCAGTCACTGAAAATTCTTTATGATCTTTATCTTCAAATTTCTGGCATTGGTGTATGTATCAGTCAGCCAAAAGTGTGCTGATGCAAAATACCAGAAATCAGTTGGCTTTTATAAAGGTTATTTATTTATGGTAGAAGCTTATAGTTACCAGACCATAAAGTGTAAGTTACTTCCCTCACCAAAGTCTATGGCCATGTGTTGGAGCAAGACAGCTGCTGATCTTTGCCAGGGTTCAGGTTTCTTGGGTTCCTCTCTTCCCAGGGCTCCATTTCTCTTCAGGCTGACCTCACAAGGTCAACTGTAGACTATGAGGCTCTCTAGGCTTTGCCTCACTCCACAAGGCCAGCTGTGAATTGTCAGGCAAACAGCTTATCTCTTTTCCAGGGGCCATCTCTCCTTTCTCACAACAAAGCTCCTCTGTATGCTTACTTCCCAGGCTCCAGCTCAAGACTCCGCATCAGAACTCCAAATCAAAAATTCCAACTCTGTCCTTTGCCATGCCTTTTGTCTTTGATTCCTTACCCACCAAGGGGTGAGACTCAATGCCCTACTGACGTGGCCCAATCAAAACCCCAGTCATAACTTAATCATGCCCAGATGAACAGACCAGTTTACAAGCATAATCCAAAATCTATTTTTGGAATTCATAACTATATCAAACTGCCAAACTGCTACAGTATAATTTAGTCATGTATAAATGACCTATTACTATGCACTAGCAAACAAAAGATACCAAAAATTTTGGGTTTAAAGCCACAAAATTTAATCCAAAAATAAGTCATTTAAAATGACAACAACAAAACTTAGCTTTAAAAATAAAAAAACAATTTTCTTATGATTCTGCAATTTGGGCTGGATTCAGCTGGGTAGTTCTTATGCAGGTCTCATCTGGAAACACATTGACAGTTCAAATGGGGTAGATGGTCCCAGATGGCTTCATTCATAACTGTGACAGTTGACTCAAGTACTTCAGTCCCTTTTCAGTGGGCCTTGCTCAGCAGTCAGTTTTGCGTGATGGTATAAATAAAATGAACAATTCTAATATTTTGCATAATATTCATTAGATTAAGTTCCCTGGTGTTCTATTATGAAAAATAATGACAGAAGAAAACATAGACCTGGGAGAACATACTATTGACTTTTGCTATGCTAAGGTGAATTTCTTTTGTTTAGCCCTTTCATGGGTTGGAGAATAATTCATTCACAAGTTCAGAGCTATATACCAGGTGCTAGAAGTTCTGATAGTCTAATCAAGTTAATATTCCTGGCACTGCAGTTTCTATTGGGCTACCATCTCTCTGATATTACAGTAGTCAATAATCATATGACATAATTCACCTATTTGTTGCATGGGCCAACAATTAATTCAATGGTGATATAATAGGGACTTGAATTTTCAATTCTATGGTTGCTATTATCTCTGAAATTTCTTATAAAATGTGATTTCTCTTCTGATTTTCTATCTTATCTATAATGTAAGGGTTATTAATTTAGAAGAATAAATAGGAGGGTTCTTCCATATATACAAAGATACTAAGTAATCTGTTCCAATTAAGCATTTGAATAATGGAGAAATAATTAGAGGATAGATTCACAAACACATAGGACCTATTCTGAACCAGTCTCCAGCCAAAACTCAATTCATACTGTGGTCCTCATAAGCCTCTAATCTAACTGGTGGATTGTGGTAGTATTTTAGTACTCCTTTTATCAGTAACTAGTCAGGGGTTATATTCAAAAACTCTAAAACTGTCTGAATAGTCCCTTTCTCCTGGTATATAGTTCTTCTGGTAAATGATCCCTTTCTCAAACTTTCTTTCTCCCAGGAAGATCACACATCTTTATGTCATTTACTATAACCCACTATCTTGTCTAAGCTCCGAAAGATGGTTTTATATATCCTTACTTGAATCCCAAGTCCCTATTCAATACATTCTCCCTTCTCCAGAATTAAATTCTCTCCATCACCTAAGTCTAACACTCTAAAATCCATCCCTAAACATTGTTCTCCCAAATCACACAGTTCATATTAGTGGAGTCCTGCAAAAATTGAAGTGTAGTCTATTTCCTCTCAAATTAGGAGCTTTACTTGTGAGAAGCTGAGATTTGACCATGTTTATTGGTCTGGAGGTAAAGGGGGATGGTATCAGGGGGTTGGTATCATTTGATTTGGGGAAACACAAACATCAATTTTGTGAGTCTAATTTATCTATTCAAAGTCATGGTTAGTACTAATTTCATTAAAATATTTATAGATATTCCATTCATGGAAATGAAATTCTTGATGAGAGCTGGTGTGCTGCCTTTTTTTTTTTTCTTATAGAAATGATCACTAGATTTGACAAGTATTTTTTCTTGTGACTTTGAGATTTAATAACTTTTTTGTAATACAACTTTTATTGAGATAAAATTTGCATATAATGAAGTGCAGAACTTTAAAGTGTAGGGTTTAACAAGGGGTAGCATGTTATTATCAACCCAGAAAACTTCATTATTCCCTTTTTTAGTCAAATGCTCCCAGATGTAACCACTGCTGTAATTGTTTTCACTCTATTTTAGTTTTGCTTATTTTAGAACTTCATATAAATTGAATCACAGTATTTGCTCATTTGTGGCTGTCCTTTTTGCTTTTTAGATCCATTTATGTTTCTTCAAGTATCATGAGTCCATTCTTTTCATTGTCAAAGCATATTCCATTACATCAAGTTTGGCAAATTCTGTTTTTTAAACACCAAATATTGTCAGTTTGCACTCAATGTAATTGCTAATATTTTTCAATTTAAGTTTACTTTATTTCAGTTTGCTATTTATTCATCCTCTATATTTTTTCTAAATCTTTTTTCTTCCTTTCTTGTCTTCTTTTGTGCTACTTGAGTATTTAATTTTTGTTGTTTAGTTTTCAGTTCTTCTCCATTGGTGTTTAAGACATATATTTTTATTATTCTTTTAGTGATAATATTATGTAATGTAATAAAATATTATTGCAATTAATCATTACTCTTATAATTATAATTAAATACATTGTACACTTAATTCAATGTGTTTAAGATATAATAAAATTATTGAAAAATGCCTTGAGTTAAAATAAGCCTATTTTATTTGAGATATAATAACCTAAAATGGATAATTCCAATTTCCTCTTTGTGAAACTTTTCGTATGTTTTATATGTCATATGTTATAAAAAATGGAATTTATTTGTTACTACTATGCATTAAATAGTGAATTATATGTTAAATAATTTAAGAAGAAAAATAAAAGTGTTATGTCTAAATATATATTCTAGTACTATAAATCTCTTCCTGGAGTTCTGCATTTCCATCTAGCATCTTTTTCCTTTGTATGACATAGTTTCTTAATCATTTATCTCTTCCTTTTTTTTATCTGAAAATGTCATTACTTTTCCTACAGCTTTGAAAGATATATTCACTCAATACAAGATTTTGTATCAACATTTTTTCTTTTCTATTTCTTTCTTTCCTTTGGGCACTTTAAGGTTTTCTTTCCATTACAACATCCCCCATTTCTGATAAGAAGCTACCCATCATTTTTGTCCTTGTTGCTTTGTATATAATAATATAATATAATATAATATAACACAATATAATATAAATCACTTTTTGCCTCTGAGTGTTTTTAAGATTATGTATTCATATTTGGCATTAAACTTTTTGAATATAATAAATGTAGTTATGATTTAATCTGCATTTTCCTGCTTTGGTTGCACTGATATTAACATTCAAATATGAGAACATTCCCAGTATTTCTTCCAATAATTTTTCGGCCCTCTTCTCTATCTCCTCCTTTACTGGGACTCCAATTTTACAAAGTTTAGGTTATTTGATTAGTTCTGTTAATACCATTCAAGAATATAAATGTTATTTATGTCAACAATAGAACAAATCTAGGAAAGTATAAATAGAATTATACTTTGTAAGATTATTATATTGTGTATATATGTGTGTATATACATACATATACTTAGATGTACATATATTTATATAATGTGTATTAAATTTGACTTTTTTGTTTAAGATGTACAATTTGTTAGATTTTTACTTATGTATACACCCATGAAACTATCACCACAATCAGGATACTGAACATTTTCATTACCCCCAAATATTTCCCCTAGGTGAGAACTAATGTCTTCTGTATCACTATTGATTAATTTTCATTTTCTAGAATTTTATATAAATGGAATGATATAGTACCAATTCAAGTTTGTCTGGTTTATTTCACAAAACATATTTGAGATTCATCCATTTTGCAGTATTTAGCAATAGTTCATTATTTTTATAGCTGAGTAGTATTCCATTTTACAGATGTACAACAGTTTGTTTATATGTTCCTCTCTTGATGAACTTTTATATTGTTTCAAGTTTTGCATTATTATAAATAAAGCTGCCATGAACGTTTTCATATGAGCTTTTATATGGACACTTGCTTACCTTCCTTTTGCATAAATACCTATGAGTATAACCCTGGTATGTATAGCAGTTGTAGATTTACCTTTTTCAGAAATTAAAATTCATTTCTAGATAATTGTAACTATGACTGAAGATATGAAATACCTTCATTTTTGTTTTACATATTTACAATTCTGTTGTCTGGTGTGTATACATTTAGAATTGCTATGTCTTTTTGGTAGATAAACTCTTTTAACATTCTGTAATGTATCTTTTATTTCTGGTAATTATCTTCATGCAGAAGTCTACTTTATGTGAAACTAAAAGTGCCACTCTTGTTTTCCCTTTATTAATATTTCATGTTGCATCTTTTCCATCCTTTTATTTTCAACCAGCCTAAATCATTACATTTTATGTGACTTTGTTGTAGAGAGTATATAGTTGGGTCATGTTTGTTAATCCATTCTGCCAATCTCTGCCTTTTTATTTGTTTGTTTAGACCATTTACATTTAATGTGATTATCAATAGGTTAGGGTTTAAGACTTCTATTTTATTTTATTTTATTTTTCATTCTTTCTGTTGTTACGTTACTCTGTTTTTATTATCTGCCTTCCTGCAGGTTACTTGAACATTTTTGGAATTATATTTTGATTTATCTTTTGTGCTTTTTATTGTATCTCTTTGTATGTTTTTTTTAGCAAATCATTTTTATTGATACATAATAATAAAACATACCATTCATTAAAAGTTTACAATCAAAGGTTTTTGGTATACTCACATAGTTGTGCATTCATCACTTCAATCATTACTAGAACATTTTCAATATTTCAATAATAATAATAAACAAAAAACAGACAAGCAAAGAAACAAGAAAATTCTTCACCTCTCAATCTCTGATTTCCCTGCTATTTTTGACTATTCTTGTGCAATTATTTATTTGTTTATTAACAGTTTTATTAAGATATACTCACATATCATATAATCTATTCAAACTGTATAATCAATGGCTTTTAGTATAATCACAATGTTTACACTTATCACCACAAAAATTTTAGAACAATTTTATTACCCCAAAAAGAAAGATTCCATACCCCTAAGCATTCCTTCCCCAAACCTACATAACCACTAATCTAATTTCATCTTTATAAATTGATTTATATTTACTGTTTATTAAGATGGAATCATACAATATTATTACTCTGTGTCTGGTCTAGTATAATGATTTTTTTGTTTCATATTAATATTTTGCAGTACTAACCTACATTTACTCAACTTCAAAGAAAAATGATCTTATATATACAAATTTACCCATATTCATATTTCACATATTAGATTTCTCTTTCACATAATATATTTAGTTCCTATAAATTTAGCCCTTTTGTGTCTGGCTTGCTTCACTCAACATAATGTATTCCATTTTCATCCATGTTGTTATATGTTTCACTGCTTCATTTTTTCTTAGTGCTGCATAATACTCCATTGTGTATACTCCACAATTTGTTAATCCATTCATCAGTTGATGGACCCCTGGGTTGTTTAAAACTTTTGGCTATCATGAATAATACTGCTATGAACATTCATGTGCAAAAGTCTATTAGATTCACTACTCTTAGTTTTTCTGGGTATATTGCTAGCAGTGGTATTGCCATGTCCTATGGCAAGTCTATATTCAAGTTTCTTATGAACTGCCAAACATTCCTCCATAGTGGATGTACCATTCTACATTGCTGCTAACAGTGAGTAAGTATTCTTACCTCTCCACATCCCCTCCAACATTTACAATTTTCCAACTTTTTAATAGCAGGAATCTAATAGGTATGAAATGATATACTTAACCAAGGACATAAAGGGACTGTATTCAGAAAATTAAAAAGCATTGCTATAAGAAACCACAGAAGACTTAAATAAATGGAATAATATTCCTTGTTCATCGATTGGAAGACTTAATATCATTAAAATGTCAATTCAACCCAAGCTGATTTACAAATTCAATGCAATCCCAATAAAAATCCCAACAGCTTTTTTGTATAAATCAAAAAGCCAATAATCAAATTTATTTGGAAGGGTTAGGGACCCCAAATAGACAAAAATGAAGAGTGAATTTGGAGGACTCTCACTTCATGACTAAAGCTTATTACTTAGCTACAGTAGTAAAAACAGCACGTTACTGGCATAAGGACAAATTGACCAATGGATCCAAATGGAGAACTCAGATTTTGACCCTCACATCTACATTCAAGTGATTTTTGCCAAGGCTGTTAAGCACACCCAGCTGGGCCAGAACAGTCTATTCAACAAATGGTGCTGAGAAACGGTATAGCCATATCCAAAGGATATTTAACTGGAATTGGGAATCTGGGTTGTCAGTTATTTTCTTTCAGTACTTGAAATGTAGCGGGCCAATTCCATCTGGTTTCTCGTGAGAAATCCACTATCATTCAAATTGTTTTTTCCAAATTTTCTCCAACTGGTCTCAAAATATTTTCCTCTGCCTTTAGTTCTCAGAAGCTTAATTATGAAGTGTCTTGGCATGAATTTCTTTGAGTTTATCCTTTTTGGAATTCACAGCTTCTAGGATAAATAAGTTTATATCTTTTGCCAAATTTTGGAAAATTTCATACATTATTTCTCTGAGCACTATTTAATTTCAATCCTCTTTTCCTTTTCTGGTACTCCAACAACATGGATGTTACATCTTTTGTTATAGCCTCACAGTCCCTGATACTGGTTTTTTTTTTTCACTCTATTTTTATCTCTTTTGTTCAGATTGGGAAATGTTTTGTTTCCTAGACTACTGAAGCATATATGAAGAAATGGTTTGGATTAAAAAAAATGGGAATTTATAAGTTTTAATTTGAGGCTGGGTAAAGTCCCTGGAAGAATGTGGCTTCTAGGGCTGCCTGCTGGTGATGCTTTTTCCTTTGTTTGTCACATGGCAAGGCACATAGTGGCATCTCTGGGTTCCACTGATGTTGAGCTTCTGGATGCTTCATGTGTGCCTTTCTTTTTCTTTGAATTTCATTCTCCTATAAAGGACTCAAGTAATATGTTTAAAACACAACCTAATTGAGATGGGTCACAACTTAACCAAAGAGGCTTTTCAAAAAGTCCTGCTTAGAATGGGTTTATTCATACAAGAATAGATTAAAATATATTACACACTTTTGGGGAGTTACATAAAGCTTCAAGCCACCACAATCCATGCTCTGGACTCCAAAAAAATGTTCTTTCTCTTTGCAAAATACATTCATTCCATCATAATGTCCCAAAACTTTAAGTCCTTAATGCTTAGTGCAAAGTCCCAACAAAAATAGCTGTCAGTGTGGTCTGTCTTGTTGCCAGGGCAGACTCACTCTTTCCAAACATAAGAGTGGGTCTATTCTCTTGTCCTGAGAATATAGCTTTGATTCAGACCTCCACTTCCATGGTTCTGCCCTTGAAGTATTTTTATTTTGTTTTATTTTGTTTTATCCTTCAATATCTCTCTTTTCAGTCCCTTTTTACCCAGGATAGCAGTGTTTCCATTCATACAGATCTCTCTCTCACACACACACAAATGTCTGTTTTGCATGTAGTACCCAAGGGTCCAAACTATCAGACAAATGAACTTTCCACAAATCCATCCAGGATAACTGTGTTTCCAAATGTGATTTCCACAGAAACTGTTGACTGGTGCAAATTTCAGTTAAACCCTCACTTGTACTACTATTGTACAACACTTGTACTACTATTGTACTACACTTGTATTATAATTCTCTGGTGACTTTCTTTCCAGAAATTCAGACTTTTCCAAACAGTCAATTTCTTTGTTCCCAAGTGTTCATTTCTCAGTTTAACCCTTATCTATTGCATTTTAATATAAACTGCAAGAAGAAATCAGGGTGTGCTTTTCACACTTAGCTTGGAAATCTCTTCAGCTAAATATTAAATTTAATCACTCAGATTTTGCCTTTAAGCCATTAGAACTCTATTTTCTAAGTTTGTTGGCACTTTAAAACAAGGATAACCTTTCCTGCAGTTTCCAATAATACATTCATTTTCTTCTAAGGTCTCATCATAAGTATCTTTAGCATCCACTTTCCATGAACAGTCTCTTTAAAACAATCTAGTCCTTTTCTAAGAAGCACCTTGCAATTCTTCCAGCATCTCCTCATTACCAAATTCTGAATTTGATTTCACATTTATTTGCAATAGGAGCACCCAACTTTCCTGGTACCATAAACTGTTTTAATTTCCTAGGCTGTTAAAAAAAATACCATGAAACGAGTCAAATTAAACAATGGGAATTTATTTGCTCATGGTATTGAGGGAAGGAAGTGAATCCAAATCAAGGCATCATCAATGATGCTTTCTTCCTGAAGACTGGCTGGTAATGATCCTTGTTTCCTTTGTTACATGAGAGACCACATTGTGGCATCTGCTTATCTCTTTCTTCTCCTCAGGGTTTTGTTAATTTCAGTTTCTTTTTCTGTGCTTTTTAGCTCCTTGTCTGAATTTCTTCCTCTAATAGAGGATAACAGAAATAGAATTAAGACTAATCTTGATTGATGTGGGTCACACTTTAACTGAAGTAGCATCATCAAAAGGTCCTACTTACAATTGGTTCACACCACAGAAATAGGTTAAATTCAAGAATACACTATTCTGGGGTACATACTGCTTCATACCACCACAGGTAATTTTTATTCTTCTATTTTCCTTTTCATTAATTATTTCCTCTGTCCTTTGCAATTTACTGTGGAGCTTACTCATTGAACTTTTTATTTCAGTGATTGTGTTTTTCAGTTTTATAGTTTCTTTGTTGAGTCTTTCCAGTTTTTCATGTTTCAAGCATATTTGTAATTGGTCATTAAAGCATTTTTATCATTGCTACTTTAAAAACATTTTTGTATTCTAATATTTCTTTCATCTTGTCATTGACATCTATTTCCTTTTCTCCTTCAGTCTGAGATACTCCTGGTTCTTTGGATGACTAGTGATTGTCATTTGAAGTCTCAACATTTTGTTCTATATTATGATGCTCTGAATGTTATAAACTTTCTGTTTTACCTAGCTTTTCCTGACATCTTGCTAGCAGGGGTGTGACAGGCTATTCCTCTTACTGCCAACTGGGGTAGAAGCCCAGGTTTTTCATTCAACCTCCACTGACAACTGAGTGGAGGTTTTCATCATTACTGCCTAGTGGAGATAGCTGTACTGGCCTCCTTTATGTTCTCCACTGACAATTGGTGGGAAAGGACTGCTTACTTCTGAGTTTTGGCCTCCCCGGCTCTATCCCAGTGGACAGCAGGAGGGGCACCTTGTTTCTCACAGGTGTGGATGGAGTCCAAGCTCCCCTTAATGGTCTCCACTGACACTGTAGAAGAAAGGGCTCATTGCTAGGCATGAGGATGAAAGTGCCAGCTCTCTACTTGGCTTTTTCTGATATCCCCCAATTGTGACATGTACATAATGACAGCCTTTATTGATACCCTGGGGAGTTATGGAGTTTGAGTGGCCCTTATGAGTTTCCTAAGTGAACTAGATAGCCAGGTCTTTATATATCTGCATTGTTCAAAAATTGGGATGCAGCAAAGAGTGTGATCTTAGCCATGGTGACTCTGCAGCTGAGGCAATTGCTGAAGGAGCTAATTTCTGGAAGATCCTAGCCAATAGCACAACCAGCAACTAAGATTACAAATGCTTCATTGAAGGGAAACATGGGGGGTACATTACAGTGTACACCACAGTCCTCACCTTGTATCAATACTTCAATTCATTATTTTATGTACATTCAGAGAGCAGCTTTTCTATTATTTCTAGGGATGTCTCTTTCTAGGAGAACATTAAAAAGGAAATTTAATGGAATAAACTGTAGTACCTGCAAATACAACTGGCCTGTGAACCCACATCCCCTTTCAAGAAAGAATTTGTTACCCAGCTACTGGGGAGTGATGTCATCAGACAGTACAAGAAGTTCAATTGCTACTCATGGTGGGGGATAAGCACATTTTACCTACATGAACAGTCTTAACCATCAAATCCCTAGGAGCCACTAAAACTAAGTGCAAATCATAAAATCAAGTATTATTACTAAAGAATGTTTACAGAGTAGTACATCCTGCCTTGAAACACTTCATGGATGCATGATTACAGAACATAATTTATCTTTATTTAAAACATTCCATAGCTTTGGCCAAGGGTCAGTACCGTGCTCTTGTCAGTGCCAGAGATAAGAAGGTGATCAATTCAGACTACTTAAAATTATACAACTTTTTAAACACAAACTTTTTTTCTTTTCTCCTCTCTGTCATGGTTCACTGGGGGCAGATTAACTCTCCCAACCCACTGGCTTTTCCACTCATCAATATGACTTGATTTAACCAAGGAAAAATAGCAAAAGAAATAGTGTACAACTTCTAAACCATGTTCTTAAGAAACATGAGAAATTCCTGATAGCTCACCCTGGAGTTTATACCCTTCACAATGAAATGAAAATATTCCAGGTATCTATTGTTCCTTATGAATGTGTTTCAGGTTTAAGACATATAAGCTGACTAGAACCACACCCAAATCCTAGAATGTGGCCAACCAGCCTAGCGCTAAATATCCCACACAAGATCAGCCAAATCACAGTCAACTTACTCTCTTGCCGATTTGTGTGAAACAAAATTTTTATTGTCTTTTACCACTGAGATTTAGGGGATTATTTTAATGGCACCTGATTTTAATGAAAACAAGATATGGTTCTTTATTCAAACAATATAACACATTTTAAATAGATCTCTACTAATCAATGGGAAAGAAAACACAAAAGTTAGGAAAAGGATAAGTAAAGAGCCAGAAAAAGGATTAAGGATTGTGAGGAAACTAATAAGAATAAGGTATGTGAGATGATGGCCACAAACTCTATCCTTATCAGTTCATCTCTTCTGGACCAACTGGTTAGGAACCTAATATATGCAGGATCCAGCTTTGGAGTCAAGTGATGTAAACTGAAATTTATCATTAAGTCAAATTTTCATTTCAGACACTGCTAAAGAAAAGGCCTTCTCTTGCCTCCTTTTACTCCCTTAAAAATGTGTTATCTCTCATTTTTACTGTCAAGATCTCAATAACAGAATTGACTACTGAAAAGAGACAAGCAATATTAAATATGATGGAAATAGTCAATAACACAATTTTTGTTTCAGAATCTATTACTGGATACAATCTCTAACATATCATCTTAAACATTGTCTCTTTCTCCTTCCTTCCCTGTATCTCTTGCCCATTTTGCCATTTTTCTACTCTTTTTCCTCCCAACATTCTTTGCAACAATAGATGTGCAAATAATTAAGGGAAGACAAAAGAAACAAGCAGGGAGTATAAGAAGGGAGGAAATACAGGTTCCATAATAATCTAGTCTCACTTCTCAGAATTCAACAATATGTGAACAGATTTCATCTTCTCTTTTCTAAAAAACGTAATGATTTTTATAACACAATATTGGTTTATCCTGTTCTCCTTCATTTCCAAGTTTTTCTATTAAAAAGCACACGATACACAAATTATGGTAAAAAAATTTACTTGTCTTGCTTACTCATGAAAATATCATTAATCAAGTATGAATAAAATATATGTAATTAAGAGATGTGACTTGGAGAATGGGCTTATAGAATGGAACCCTGCCACACTCATCTGCAATTCTTAACTTTTTGCATATATCTATATATTAGGATTGCTAATAGTACTTTTTCCCTTTTCTCTGCAAAGGCTGCCTGTTATAAACAAAGACACTGCTTCATGCTCCATTTTAGCATGATGTCAGCAACTGGGGCCAACTTATTCCCTCTCCTGGCTGAATAGGAGATCGCCATTCAGAATGGCCTTATAATTATACCCTGTGGCAGTTTGAGATTATTTATGAACCCCAAAAATTAGAAGAATTATGTTTGTAAACTGCTCTGTTCCTCTGGGTATGATACCCTTTTATTGTATTAAATTCAAAGATTTTATGTTTACTTGGTTAAATCAATTTAGGGCCTTTGATTTGAACAAGTCAGTACGGTGTGACTCACAGCTGAGTCTCTGCCCCATTGGTGAGCTGATATAAATGAACACTCAAGAAGACACAGAAGACACAGGAAGAGAGAGGTTCATAGACATGAAAGAGGAGAGAAATGAGAAGGCCCAGAAAGAAACTAGCCCAATGCCAGCCTACACCTGAGAGCAGAAGAATCTGGGACCATGGAGCTTTAAGAGGAAGAAGGAAGGAAAGACCAGACAGAGAGCATCCACCATCTTGCTTCAACACATGAGAACAGACTTTGTTGAGAAAACAGGCTTGAGGTAGACTCTTTAGGGCCTTGTAATTGTGAGATTTTACCCCAAATAAATATCTTTTATAAAAGCCAACAGATTTTTGGTACTTTGTATCAGTACCCTTTTGGCTGACTAATAGATAAACTATGCAGTACAAATACAAATTTAAGTAGTGAATATATTGTCGGTCACTTAAGGATTGAGATGTGCTAAGTGAATTCAGATGGTCCTCTGCTTATGTCCTCAAAAGGCAAAACTCAAGGTGTCAGACTGCCTGGGCTTTTATCTGGAGGCTTTGGGGAAAAATTCACTGCTGGTCTCTTTTAGGTTGTTGGCAGAGTTCAGTTCCTTCTAAATGTAGACCTGAAGTCCTTGTTTAATTGTTGACATTTAGTCAGGACATTTATCATTTTAAGACCAATTGCATTTTTGGTCATGTTTTCTCCATCCTCAACCCAACAACAGTCTGCCAAGTACTTCTCATGCTTCAGATCCTTCTGTCTTCTCTTGCCTTATTTGTCTAGGCTGGGGAAAGCTCTCTGTTTTAAGAGCTCATGTGGCTTGGCAGTGAATTCAAGATGAAAATGTATAAGACAATCAGAAACATACTTATGCTAATGGCTCCACCATTGGGCACCAACAATAGGTTGATTATATAAGTATCCATGCAAGTAAGTTATTGCAAATCTATGCTCACCCTGTATCACAGCACTAGTGATCAATCAAATTAGATCAAAGAAAGGAAGCCTTAGAGTCAGGATAATCTGGCTATAGAATACCAAATGGAGAATTTCCACATGAAAAAAAAACCAAGATACTTCTATGCTCATGATGGCTGTGTAATATTAGGGCCTATAGAATGCTATATGGATATCAGCAACAATGAGGATGATGATGGAGCTCTATATGTTACCACTGACATGGTGTGCAAAAACATGGTTTATATAACCATTGTAGGAAATGGTGTTCATTGCAGAGTGGGGATAATAAGGAGTCTAGGGGCTATGGTAATTGAGAAACTATCATGTGTAGTGGCTGGCTACCACAGGAAGAAGTACTTGATGTTTTCATGGGTCTTGATGAACCTCATGGTCACAATAATGAGCAGGTACCACACCATCATCCCCAATTAGAAAATGAAAAGATTTTAGACATCATTATCTACTTGTAGGATCTTGTGTCAGTCTTAGTTATATGAATTCACTCACTATATTATTCTGTTGATTGACTTCTGTAGATATGACAAAAGCACAAGTAAAGAATCATCTTCAAGGAGAAGACATAATTTAATAAAATGAATTTTAAATATTGAGTATGAAACCTGGGCTGTTACTGAGCTCTGACTAGCTTTGAGAATAATTTCTCTCTCTCAGTATTTTTAATCCTCTGGACAAAATGGGATTACCTCTACCTATTAATACTTTTAGGATGTGAGGATAAAAAATATGACTGTAAATACTAGAGATAATTAACCTGAAAATAAGATTTCCCTAAGTGTAAATTATTTCTTTGCAATTTCATTTTCCTTTAACATCCAGAGAATGTCTGGGTAAATTTTTGAGACTACTATGGTCAATGAGAAACAGCAACAACAACAACAACATACACACACACAGACAACAAGCAATCTAATAAACAATCTCAAAACTCTCCTTTCCAAATAATTTTCTACATAGAAGTGCATGAAAAATAGTGCAGTGATGACCCACTTAGGGATCTAAACAGCATGAATATTTATTATAGTCTATTGCCTTGAATAGATGGGTCTTTTACGTTTCATTCCCCTCTCACTTCTTAGTTGTTCCTACTTCTAAATCCAGCCAGTGTTGTTAAACTTTATTTATTTTTGTAAATTGTGATGTGTTATTCAAACTTAAATTCCTCCCCATTTACAGGCATTTTTGTTGGGTGTTTTTTTTTGTTTTGTTTTGTTTTGTTTTGTTTTGTTGGAGGTACCACGGGCCAGTGAATGAACCCAGGATCCAGAATCTCATATATGGGAAGCTACACAACCACTGAGACACATCAGCTTTCCCCTGCATTGGTATTTACATGTGTTTTTGCTTGTTGTTTGTTTCCATTTTCCTTAGGAAGCACTGGGAACTGAACCCCAGAACTCCCATATGGGATGCAGGTGCTCAACCACTTGAGCCATATCTGCTCCTCACAATTTTTCTCTATATCCCTTAATAGATTTTCTTAAGACACAGGAGGGCATTGAGCCTATATTTAAATTAAAGTAAATGGCATTAACTTGTTACCATCGTGGATTTCCTTATGCATTTTGGGTTTTTAGCTTCAGCTTTTGTGATACAGAAAATGTACTCTTGTAAAGATTTAGGATATATGTGGGGTTTTTCAGTAGTTAGCATCCTGTAGAATACATATTATACCCCATACTGTAACTTCAAGTAAGAGAAAAAAGAAATAAAAAGGTACTAACATTTCTTGAGATCCAACTTGATCCCAATTCTATAGAGTTTGCTCTCTATCAATTACATTTATTCTTCAAAAATATAAAAACAAAATGCAAGTGCCAAACCTTGAAAATATATTTACAACACATATGAAAGCAAAGGCATCAAGGTGAATCAAGGTGAAATTAGGTAATTTGAATTAGGGAAATTCAAAATAAAATTCTGTTTTTCATTTACTAGATTGAAAAAAATTTTTAAACATATGATAACATTTGGCATAGGTAATGGTGAGGAAAACAGGTGACCTCACTTACTGTTCATAGGAGTGCAAACTGGGAATTTTAGGGGTGGTTCTCCAAGTTACCATATAAAAATGCACAAGGACTTTGACTTAGCTATTCCACTTCCTATAAATATACTCATACACATCTTAAAGATAATTGCTGCAGTGTATTTGTCTAGAGTGAAAAAAGGATGAGAAAGAACTCAAATTTCCATCATTATTGGACAGAAGAATAAGGCATTGCTAAACAACCATTAAAAGGAACAGAAGCATAACCCTGTGTGCAGATAAACTATTGTCTTCAAGGCACATTGTAAAGTAAGAATTGTAGAAATATATGCATACTTTTCTGGCCACTATTAAAAATGTCTTCATTGACTGCTGTGTGACAGACCTTGTACATGTTATTACGGACATAAAAGCTACTGATTTAATCATCACTGGACTTGAATAACTTATGGTCCAGTGTGGGGCAGCAATCGAACCTGATATGATTTCCTTTGATGTACAGAGTATGAGAAACTAAATATTCTAGAATATTTCTGGAAGAAATAATATCAGAGTTAAATCTTGAGGCATTAGTTAAATTTAAGGAAAGGAAGAGAGACAAAACTTTCCTAACAGCGAGATATATAATAGGTGCCCAAACCATCTCAGCATCATGAACACTATTCTCCCTGCACCTGGTTCATTTTCAAGCCTCTCCTAATGGCTTATTGGGATTCACAGTTGCTTTCCAACAACCTTTTGAACCCACATTTCGTGTTTTACTTGCTCTCATTGGCAGAAGTTACTCTTTGAATCAATACTTCTTCTATCCCATCTCCCTTGGAATTTATGATTTGGTTTATCTCTATATTGCCAGTTAACTTTCCCTGGGATCTATACACCAGGTTCCCTTGGTTGCACAGTCCATAATAATCAGGGGTCAGACAATACTTATCTAGAAACTTAACTTCCTTTTCTAATTGTTTACATTTTGGAAAGCCAGCTTTGAATACTCCCTTAGCTATCCCTGTCACCCAAGTTTCAGTCTGGAACAAAGGGCAAGGCATATCTTGTTGAACAAAGGGCAAAGATACCAAAGAGTTGCTGGGTTCAAAGTGGAAAAGTACAAAAGCACCATTTCTAATATATAGGGAACATCAGGCTTTATTGAAAATAATTTATTGAATGGAGTATTGCCATCAAAAATGACTGATATTATTGGATGTTCCAGAAAACTTATTTTTCCAAAAATATTTTATGAAAATAAAATATTCTCAAAAAGATAACAAAGCTCAAAGTGAATACACACATGTAATACAAATACCTACCATGTTATAGAAGTTTCTGTCATTCCAGAAATTTCCTTCATGCTGCTCCCTGTACAATCCTGAATCATTTCCAACCACATAGCTAAATATTGTTCTGATTATTTCCCACCATAGATTAGTTTCACCTGTTCCAGAATTTAATATGTATGAAAGCATACATACTATATCATGTAAGGCTTCTTTCATGAAAGAAAATATTTTGTGAATATAATCAATGCTGGTGTATCACTGGGTCTTCCTTTTCATTGATAAAGAATATTTCATTTTATGAATATACCACAGTTGAACCATTTTTCTATTGATGGGCACTTGAGGTCTTTCAAGTTCATAGCTATTATGTGCAATGCTATTGTGGACATTATAGCACAAATACTTTTGTGAACACATTATTTCTCTCAGGTAAATAGCCAGAATTGGAATTGTTGAGACATATGGTATGTATATGTTAAGATTTATAATAAACTGCCAGAACCTCTTTCAAAATAGGTTTATCATTTCTACATCCCATCAACAATAGAAAACTGTACCCATAATTAGACAATTTCTCACTATCTGCCCTGCAATGCTATGATCCAAATTTCCATGTCTCTGTCCTGGATTATTACAGTATCCTCTTAACCAGTCTCCCAGATTCCACTCTCAATGCTCACTAAGGCAATCAGAGTAATCCTATTAAACCATAAATCAGATCATGTCCTAAAGCCCTCAAAAGAAAATCCCATAGCCCTCTATGATGATGTGTCCTGATATATTTCTAACATCATCTTCAACTATTCTTTCTGTTGTTCCCTTTCTCTTGCCACACCAGACTTCTTGATTTTTTCCTATACAGCAAGCATCTTCCATCTGCAATTGCTGTTTCATCTTCCTAGAACTTCCTAGAAATCTCCCCCTGCAAGTATACTCAAAATTCATATAATTCTGATAAACATTGTTGATGTTTTGGATTGGATACTTCTTTGTTGTGAAAGACTGTCCTGTGTATTGTAGGCTAATTAGCAGCATTCCCTGGCTTCTATCATCTAGGTGCCAGTAGAAGCCCTCAACCAAGTTGTGACAATCAAAAATGCTTGCAGCCACAGACAAATGTCCCTTAAGAGGAAAAAAATTCTTGAGAATCACTGATTTAGGGTTACCTCAAATATCAGCTAATAAAATGGGCTTGACATGACCATCCTAGCCTTTATAGTAGACATCCCATCTTCCTAGGTTTGCCATAATCACTCTCTTTTGGTACCTTGCTTTATTTTTAGTTTATGGCATTTTTTAACCCTGGCATATTAAATAATTGTCTCATTGTTTATTATCTGTCTTCACCATTCTAGATACTAAATCCAGAAAACAATGAGCATTGTCTATTTTACTCACCACCATATTTTTTAACATCTAGAATAATGGATAGGAAAGAAAAGATGGCAGAATATTACCTGTTTCATATTAATTTTACATAAAACTTTTATCTGTTTTTAAATGTAGTTTTAGACTCTATTTTTCCCAGTTACTTCTAGCAAACAAAATCCTGGCAAGGAGTTTGAAAGTATAGGTGTTACATTTACCTCTTTCAGAACCTAAAATAAATGTATATAACAATTATTTATAGTAAAATCTAAAACATTTTTTGATATTCTTTAAGACCATTTACAAAACTAACAACTTCTGTGTTTATTGATATGAAAATTTCCATGAATTTGTAATGCATAAAAAATGAAAAAAAAACAAACAAAAAAGAAAGGAATAGACAAGGGAAGGGGAAAAAAGAAAAAAGAATTTTAGATATGTACATTTAAAAGAATTAAAAACTGTCCTCTGGGGAGGGAAGGGAAGATGGCTTCGGTTTAGGTGGGCACTGACCATTTCTCTCATGGAGGACAGCTCATTGGGGACAAGGTCTGTTCTGGGAGCCTATGGAGTGAGAACCTTGGGGACATCAATCTGGAGAGAGCTGGACAGTGAGGTGGACTGCTCAATATAAAATTATGAGTTTTTTTTCCCAGCTGGAAATTATGGATGCAGATGGCTAATCCCCACCCTCCTGGCAACCCAGGAGGAAGCACTCTCTGAGAGTGGGAGGGTCCTGGCAAAGTGTGGCAGGGTTTTTTTCCTGTCATTTCGACTGCCTGGACCCCCTTACAGCTTTTGGGAGCAAATCAGCCAGCTTGGTTCCAAACAGAGGTTTGGCTCGGGAGGGGTGGAGCTATGCAATTTTATAGTTACACGCTGAGTATCAGTCTCAGTGCCCCTGGGGGGCTCGTACAGTGGGAAGTGTTTGATAAGTTTCCACGAGCCTATTTAGGGTCCCCTGGGCAGAGGGGGTGGTCCAGAAGAGGCCTTCTTTTGGGTCCCTTATTTCTTCCAAAAAGAATTTTTTTAACTTAATCACTAAAATCTGCCTCAAAACCTGCAGAGAGAAGGCTGCAGGGTAATTGATTGATGAACGCCAGCTGAGAGACTCCACAAGGGCCCAAGAAGGAATGCTGTTATTCCTTAGCTTTCTTTGACTGCTTGCTTGTGTGTTTGCTTGGTTTTTCTTTGTTTGTTTGTTTCCTGCTTTTCTTTCTTCTTTCCACACCCCCACCTTTTTAAAATTAGGTGCTGCTACCTTGTTTCTTCTTTGCTGTGCTTCTTCTTCCTTGATTTTCCATTCTCTTTGTATAGTGGTTGTGTCTACCAGCACTATCTGTTTTCCTTCCTTCATCTTTCCACCTTCTGCTTTCTGTTGTGGTTTTTACATTCCACCTTTTTTCATTAGTCCTCAACTTCAGGGGTGTGGATTTCTATCTTGTCTATTCTATTCTAGTTTCTTTTCATTTTTTAATTAACTTTTTCCTTTCAGTCCTTTCTTTACTCTTTCCCTCTCTCCTCATCATTCTGGCCCTTTAAATCATTCTGTATATTTTTCTATATTTGGTTTCCCGTTCCATTGTAAGTACTCCACTTCTTTTCCCCTATTATGCTACACTGCCTACATGAGTCAAATATTCATTTTACTAAGTCTGATATGGCCCCTCTTCTAACTTTTATCAATATTATTATTATCCTTTTTCCTTTCTTACCTCTTTCATTTCCTCTAGCCCTAATCTTTTTCCTTCAAGGGAACATAGAAAAAAGCAAGGAAATACAACAAGAAGAACAAAGTGTCAAAGAGAAAACTTAATACACACACAGAACAACCAGCTAAATAAAACTCTAGAGCAGAGAAAGAAGCTAATCAACTATTAAATCCATCAAGATAAAATGATGACCAGAGGGCAAAAAAAATATTACAAACCATACAGGTAAAAGGAAGACATGGACCATTCCAGTAACCAACTAAAAACCAGGAAGAGAAGCAGAACATCGAACAACTAATCAAAGCTTTCAAAACAAATATCATGGACCAACTTAATGAAATGAAGGAAGAGATAAAGGACATTAAGAAAATCTGGGAAAACATAGTGAAGAAATTGTAAACATACATAAAAAGATAATGAATATAATGGTGATGGGCGGCAAAATCCAAGAAATCACAAAGACGCTGTATTCATATAACAGTAGATTTGAACAGGCAGAAGAAAGAATTAGTGATGTGGAAGACAGTATATCTGAAATCAAACAGATAGTAGAGCAGATACATAAAAAGATAGAAAAAATCCAGCAGGGACTTAGGGATTTAACCAACAACACCAAATACACAAACAAAAAAATTATAGGCATCCCAGAAAGAGAATAGAAGGGAAAGGGAACAGAAGGTGTGTTGAAAGAAATAATGGCTGAAAACTTCCCAACCCTATTGAGAGAGATGGATGTACATGTCCAGGAAGCACAGTGCACCCCAAACAGTATAAATCCCAATAGGCCTACTCCAAGACATATAATTATCAAAATGTCCAATGCTCAAGACAAAGAGAGAATACTCAAGGTAGCAAGAGAAAAGAGAACCATTACTTAAAAGGAAGCACAATAAGATTAAGTGTTAATTTCTCATCTGAAACCATGGAGGCAAGAAGACAGTGGTGTGACATAGTCAAAGAGCTAAAAGAAAAACAATTTCCAGCCATAAATTCTCTTTCCAGCAAAGCTGTCATTCAAAAATGATGGAGAGTTCAAAATATTCACAGATAAACAGAAATTAAGAGAATATGCCAATAAGAAACCTGCACTTCAGGAAATACTAAAGGAAGTTCTACAGGTTGAAAGGAAAAAACAGGAGAGAAAGAGTTGGAGGAGAGTGTAAGAACAACTAAAAGACAAAAAGAAAAATTAAAACAACATATGACATACATAAACCCAAAGAAAACATGGCTGATGTAAGAAATTTATTGAGAGTGATAACACTGAATAATAATGGATTAAACTCATCAGTCAAGAGACACAGACTGGCAGAATGGATAAGGAAATATGACCTATCTATACTTTTTCCACAAAAAACCCACCTTTAGATCCAGGGATTCAAGGAGGCTGAAAGTGAATGGCTAGAAAATAATTTTACAAGAAAACAATAACCAAAAAAGGGCAGGAGTAGCTATTCTAATATGAGACAAAATATATTTAAATTCAAAGCTATTGTAAGAGATGAAGTTGAACTCTATATACTAGTAAAAGGGGTAATCTTTCAAAAAGAGAGAACAATCATAAACATATATGCACTTAATCAGAGAGCCTCAAAATACATGAGGCAAACACTGGAAAAACTAAGTGTAGAAATAAATGCTTCTACATTATTCTAGTGGGGGACTTTAATATACCATTATCACCATTAAAGAGAACATCTCAGCAGAGAATCAATAAAGTAACAAGACTCTGAATAATACATTAAAGGACCAGGATCTAATAGATATATAAAGAACATTACACCCAAATATAGCGGGATATACATTCTTCTCGAGTGCACATGGATCATACTCCAAGACAGACTACATGCTAGGTCACAGAAAAACTCTTAATGAATTCAGAACGATTGATATTTTACAAAGTAATTTCTCTGACCACAATAGAATGAAATTGGAAATCAC
>JAQZBX010031375.1:0-26352 GCA_029593785.1 Cabassous unicinctus | reverse complement strand
GCCCGAATCCCGCACGGGCCCAGTGCCGGGGGCTGCTGACACGCTACACCTCCCTGCGGTCTCTGAACAGCTCAGGCAGCGTGGGCGGCAGCCCCTGGACCCGGGCCTCTGCTGGGGCAGGGGGCTCGTCCGCCGTTCCCCAGCTCGGGGCTCGGAGGAACCCGGGGACCGTGCTTGCCTCGATGGCGGCCTGACATTTCCCGGGTGGTGGGAGCCTCGCCCGCAGCTTTTTCAAGGATGCTTCCCTCTCATCACGTCCTCTTGGTGAACACAAGCGGAGTGACGCTCGGTGGAGGTCCCTGGTTAACTCCTGCAAACCTCAGGGCCGTCACACCCTCCCCAGGAAGCCTTCCTGGCGTGTGAAGCTGCGGGGGCCTGCACCTGGCCTCTCCTTTGTGAGGTCTGCAGTGAGCCCCGGAGAACTCGATGGCAGCCTCTCTCCCCCTCCGGGCTCTGAGCGCCGGGGCCGTGGCTCGGTCTCGCCACTGCAGCCGCCGGGCGAGCTGACGCCGGCCACACAGCAGGCGTTCGATCCAGGTCTGTTAAATAGTTTATCCTTCAAAAAGCCGTACAACTCCAAAGAGTTCTCTGGGTCACACGAGCATGCCGTAGAAGCTGTTTTCAGCAGAAACTGCTTTCGTCTTGGATGGGCACATTCTCTTGACCAGAGCTGTGCCTGCCTAGCAGACATCTTCACTCCAGTTGGATCCAGACACGCCCCCTCGGGTGGGCTCATCACAATAGGGCACCCCTGGGTGGAAGCGGCGCTGGTGGCGCTGGTGGCGCTGGCGTGACAAGGGGTCCCAGCCTGGACTTCAGCCCCCGACGGCCCCTGGGACAGCATGCAAAGTCGTGCAACCCCGGCAGCAGCCCACCTCAACTGCTCTCCCCATGCTCTTGGCCGCGTGCCCACAACACGGTGCTTCTGGAATGGCGGCACCCGGACTGTAATGCCGCACCCAAACCTTTCTAATACGGAAAGCAATTTTCTAAACCGTGTGTACAGAGCCGTGGAGTTGACAAACTACCATGAGGCTTCTGCTCACCTCTAAGGAGCCTCGAGGAAATCATCTCCCCTGCCGAGTCCAGCCAGGAAGGTCCCCAGGGCTGGCCCCTGAGGTCTAAGCCCGGGGACGCCCCCTCGGGCGTCTGTCCTGCCTCGGCCCCACTGCCCAAACCTGATGTGCAGGGGCACACATTCCAAGGAGACTTCCGCACCCCACAACCTTCTGAGAGGAGGCCCTTCGCTCCAGTGCACGGTCGCCTCAACTCAGACATGGCGCTTTGGAACTGCCCCGCTTTATGCAGCCAGCGTAGGGCACAAATCAGATTCCACGTTCCCAGGCAGCGCCTGGGGCTGAGCGCGCCACTGAGAGGAGGTAGACGCGAGCGGAACTCGCAGTCCACAAGGGACAGCCGGAGCCCCGGGGCTGCGCCAGGCCAGTGCCCGCATCAAACGGCGTTTTATTGCCGACATAATGCAATTTCATGACCCATCCCGGACTGCCCTCCCGCGCCTCCTATCAGGTTATTTCTTTTTATTATGCTCGTTTTATTGATGATGTCATGACGCGGCCCCGCGACCTTTAATTGAAACCATGGCGGCAGCGTTAGGCTTCCTTTAAACCGTGAAAGCCAGGCTTTGGTGGGGTCGCTTTGGCGTCACCCGTGCTAGGACGAGGGCCCTGCTTGTTCACGGGGGTGCTGGGGTGGAAGGAGCCCCGGGCCAGGCTGGGTCCCGAGGGTCGGCTGTGCCCACCGAGAAGCGGGCAATGCGCAGGCGCACACTGCGTCCCTCTGTCTGAACCCCAGGCCTGTGCTCCAGGCACTCCTGGATGGACAGCAAACAGCAAAGGCGTCTTCGTGCTGGGAGGTGCCCTGCAGAGGACTCGGTGGGACCCACCCCTGCCCCCGGCTGTGAGCCGAAAGCCTGGCCTTGGCGGGGAAATAAATGATCCCACGTAAATAATTAAAGGAAGGCCTCTGGGAGGCTCCGGGCGGTCCTGGGGTTTGAGCCGAAAGGGCTTTGGAGAACGGCGCTGTCCTCCAACATGGCAGCGTGTTTTTCTTTCATGCCGTACAAGGTTGAGGGCCTTGCGGTGGACTTGCTGGGCCTGGGCTGGCGTCTCCGTCACGCTCACCGTCAGCACTATCCAGTTCCAGGACTTTTTCATGGCCCCGAAGGGAAACCCTGCACCCAGTGGCCACCGCTCCCCGATCCCCCTCCCACCGCCCTGGCACGTGCTCGTCTTCTCTCTGCCTCTCGTGCCGTCCTCCTGGCATACCCCACTTCCCCTGCCATTCCTGAGGCCCCTGGAGCTGCTGTTCCTGCGTCTTCAGGGATTTGGACACATGTCAGGGAGTTTCTTCCCTCCTCCCACTGCCACTTAGGATTCCGCTTTCCGGGATCGGCCTGGTCAGTGGCCACTCGTCCAGCATTGCAGCTCCGAACTTCCCGGTGGGGGTCTCCCCTTCCGTTTCACTGGTGGGTTGATGGCTTTGAAGCCATTTTAGCGATGCTTCAGGAGGGGCCGCTTCTGCACCCCCAGCACGAACCCCCAGCGCCGGCGAGGCCGACGCCCGTCCTGCTCCGCGGCACCCCTCCCAGACCCCCTGCGAGAGCTTGAGCGCGCTGAGGATGACAACCACCTCCTTCACCTCTGGTGTCCCCCACGGCCCCCGCCACAGCAGAGCAGCTGCTCAACAGAGCGTGGAACAAAGAGCAAAGTCACCCAGTGCCCTTCGCTCATTCGTCTCGAAATTACCCATTTTACTCTGTTTCCCTGCTCGCGTTCCTGTGCGCTGCCCCCAATGCGTCCACTCATCACGGCCTCTGGGTGCGCCAGCTGTGGAAACACACGGGGTTTGTAAGGCGCTGTGTCCTGCCAAGGTGGAGGAAACCCTAAGGGGAAAGGTCGAGCCCTCTTCTTATAACCTTTCCCACCACTGCCCTTTCTTGTGTGGCCAAAGCGGATGCCTCACCTGAGCAGGTGAGGCTGGCTAAGGACGGGAGGCCCACGTGCTCCCAGCCAAGCAGCACCTGCCTGAGACCCTCTGCCACATTTTCTGGACGAAGTCATGCTTCAGATGCTAATTCAGCTCAGACCTCAGCGCAGCCCCTGGGGGAGTGGACGCGCTCTTGCCCATGAGCCATTCGCCGTGTCGGAGGTCAGGGGGCAGCATGGGATTTAAGCCTGTCACCAGCCTGCAACCCTATGGCGAATTAGCCATGATCCACGTTAGAAGGCAGTGAGGTCAGAATCCAATCGCAGCAAAGCGTCCCTCTGCTAATGTGCCATTTCTTAGCAATATGTAAATAAATAAAATAAGTGCATCTCGCGCCTCCGTTAAGTTCTCCTGAACTTGCTCGCTGATGGAGAAGCTGGAAGAGGAACTTTCCAGGGTTTTGGTGGGCCTGCACAATTTAAAACAAGCAGTGCTATTTTAGGGAAGAAAGAAAAGAGGATATTTTAAACACCCAAAGAACAAAAAAATTCCATCACAGAAGTCAGTGACGCCTATGGATGGGCAGCTGGAATGAAGGGTCACTCTAAATGGGAAATGAGAGCAGCGTCTCCATTACAAAGAAAGCATCAGGGTAAGGGAATACCAATTGGTAACAATTAGAGACGGATCAGATGGGGGGGGAAAGTTCAGACCCTCTGGGGTATATTTGTATATCCTCTTGACAGCAGAAAGCTTATTAACCTGTGACTGCCTATCGGCTTTCCCCATCGGTGACCTGACCCGCGGTCTCTTTGCAAGGCATTTCACTGATGTGACTTTGCTCAATATTATTTGTAAATATGTTACAAAGAACAGGTTTTCTCCAACTGTCTAAAGCATTGCACATGCAAATACCCATAGGAACATGGCAGGCAATGTGACTAGTGGAACCAGTGGGCGTGGGAGGCAGGCAATAGAGAGTGGTGAGGACTGGGGCAAACTGAGCTCAGGCTTTGCCCAAAGTGGACTCCAGGTTCCTATTGCCACAGCTGGACTCCAGGATCCCATGGAACTCTATGGAAATGACATCCTGGCCCGATGTGGTGAGATTTTCTGGGTTTTTCAAGAGAGGCAGGCTATCTGGATTATATGTGGAATGTCCCTTTTTAAAACATTGGGGGTTCCAGCAATTCCACTCCTAGGTATACACTCAAAAGAACTGAAAGCAGGGACTCGAGCAGATACTTGTACACCAATATTCATAGCGGCATTGTTCACAATAGCCAAACGGTGGAAGCAACCCAAGTGTCCGTCAATGGATGAATGGAGAAACAAAAAATGATATAGCCATATAATGGAATATTACTCAGCTGTAAAAAGGAGTGAAGTTCTGATATATGCTACTACACGGATGAACCTTGAAAGCATTAGGCTAAGTGAAAGGAGCCAGCCACAAAAGGACAAATATCATAAGATTCTACTTATGTGACATATCTAGAAGAGACACATTCATAGAGACAGAAAGTAGAGGTCACCAGGGATTGGGAAGAAGAGGACTGGGGAGTTACTGCTTAACGGTCACAGTGTTTCTTTTTGTGGTGCTGAAAATTTTTGGAAAGAGTGGTGATAGTTAAAATGAAAAATTTTGTGTTATGTATATTTCTCCACAATAAAAAATTTAAAAAACTGTCAAGCCATTGCCTTTATTTTTTTTCAAAAATTTTGCTTTATATTTTTTTTCAGATTTTGAATACTTATTAGTGTTTTGATTTAAGATTAATTTACTCTTCATCTTTCTGAGAAAACTCATTGAAGAAAAAACAAACACACAAGTATTGTGGGTCAACAAGACATGCTTGCAGTGGTTGAGGACTCTTGGGCTAAAGTTACGGGAAACGAAGATGGCTTCTCTCCACACATCAGCTGAATTCTCTCTGCTCCCATAAGGGTGGCCCTTGGTGCTGGGAAAAATGTAGCTGTGTGGCTTCTCTGCGGCTTCTAGCTGAGCCAGGGAGCCTCCAACCCCTGTGCCTCCTGCCAGGAGGCCCTTCTGGCTCCTTCAGGAATAAAGTCACGGGGTGACGCTTCCATGATGCCTTGTGGAAGGCACGCCCCTGGCCTTGGGGTTGCCCCATGAACAGGGCTCCTGCCTGGCCTGGGTGCTGCTGATGTCCCTTCTCTACAGAAGGGCACTCGCTTATTCACAGGTCTTTGCTGGTGCCCTCCTTACGCTTACAATTTTATGAGGTCAATGAGTTTCGGTCTGGAACACGGTTCTTAACCTGGCTAGCCTCGGCTCACCTGGTGAAGGTGAGAGAGCCCCGGTGCTTGATCCCCTCAAGGGGGTGACCCCTGGAATGGGGGATCAGACCCTCTGGCTGGGACCAGCAAGGCGTGTTTTTCAAGCACCCCCTCTGAGGCTGGGGTTTCTTTACACCTCGGCGCTTCCCCAAAGCCTTCTTCTCCACCTGGCTTCTCTCCCTCAAAATGTCTGAAACTTGTCTCTGCTCATTTGAAACCTGAGACAAAAAGCCCAAAGAGGATCAATTAGAGATGGTCCCTTACTAGGGGCACGTTTCCTGACTGCCAAGCCTGGCACGCTCTTCCCTAAATGTCCCTGGTGACCGCCTACCCACTCCAAACGACCGGGTTTATCAGTGCGAAGCTCCTGTCAGGAGAAAATAACCATTTGCCCGGCTTAATAAGCTAATGGAATCCCTCCAGAGAGGCTGGTAATCTGAAACCCACGTGGATTTAAAAGCCGCAGAATCGCAGTAGACGTCTGATTGCCCGGGAACAAGACAGGGCTCCCCGCGCGGCCGCCCTCCCCTGAGACAGGGCGCCTGGTGGGGAGGGTGGCTCTGATGGCTTCTTGATGTGTAAGCCAGCACGGGGCGCTTCGCTGGAGCAGGGAAAGCTCACGGAGGGGCACGGAGGCTCAGCATTCTGCTGGTAATCCACGTAAGCCGCAGGGGCTGATAGCCATGATGCTCCTGAAACCAGACACCCTGCTCACTGGGCAGCAGCGTGCCCTGAACTTTCCCTGGTCCCTGGGTTCAAATCCCGGAGGTTGACTTTTTGCTCCAGATTTTTTTTCCTTTTTGGTGGGACAGACATCGTTGAAACACAGCTCAGCCTTCACCCTGCCCGGTCCCCTTCGCCCGGGGTCACCTTTCAGTGGCGCAGACGACCGGCTGCGGCGGCTGGTGTTTAGTTTTCAGTCATTCCCAGTTTACCTTGCAGAACTTGATCTTTAAGTGAGTAACAAATAGCTACTGAAATCTGTCCAGGAATTTTTTTGCAGGCAGGAACTGCCCATAAACCAATCAGGGTAAGAAAGACAGGGGATGGTGCTCTCAAAAGCTGCAGAGTAGCATGCTTTTAAAAGACAAATTGCACTCATCCAGACCCATAACATGAAAACTGTGTGGTTTAAGCAAACATGTGAGAATAGAGCCGTGGTAGCCGCCTCTGTGGCTGCCGCAGCTCTGCAGAAAGTCCTCTTAGTTACTTGTAAAAAGCAGGTCTTTCTCTCGGCAGCCTCCTGCGCCTTATCTCTTCTCTGCTGACTTCAAAAGCTCGGAGGAGCCCTCTCCAAGAAGGGTAAAATTTCCAGGGTGACAGATGCGGAGAGCAAAGCAACTCGAGGTCAAAAGCAAAAAAGAGAACAGTCTCTTTTCTGATTAATGGTTTGGATTTAATTAGTGGGAAAAAGCCCAAATCAGACAGTTAGTGACTTGGTCAAGCCCGGGCTCCGTCCTGCGAGACTGCAGAGAGCGGGCGGGCTGGTCGGCCTGGAGAAGGCTGAGCTCTGGAGACGCCTGCTGTGTGTTACTAGTTTCAGTGTCTAGTTAGACAGCAGTTTCCAACAGGCAGCTTGGTGAGGGTCCAGGCCAGCAGAGGAAGGGTGGTTTGAGGGGCTGTAAATTTTAAGGTGTTTGTGAATAAAATAAAGTTTTGAAAACATGGCCGCAGCAGCTCTCAGCTTTGCGTCCGCCCTCCCCGAGTCCCGCGGTCCTGTGAGATGTGAGGGCTTACAGCTCTGATAGCCACTGAGTGTTAGGACAGGTGGGGGGAGGCCCTTCCAGATCCACTCAGGCGCCCTGGCCTCTCCCTTGCATTCATTCATTCCACGGGGGTCCCCCCGGCGGGGCCTCACGGCTGGAGGCAGAGCGGCATTGCTCTCTTCCAAAGGTCTCCAGACCACATTTCCCCTCGTCGTAATCCGCTCTTCAAAGCCCTCTCAGCTCCTTCTGCCATGCGTTTCCATTCCCTGCGTGTTTTCCATCCTCGGACCTGCTCTGCTTTATGAAATGAATCACACGCATGCACAGCAGCTCCCGTTTGGGGCTCTGGGTCTGATGGCTGGGAAATGGAGTCTTCCTCCTCTATCCCTGCGAAGCATTTCAATGGGGTCCAACTCCCATGCATTTTAGATGTGATTCCACATGCAGACGTTTGATCCTTATCTCATTTCCAGACAGAAAGGTACAGCATACTTTGGCTCAGAAGAGGCCTCAGCGAGTACTTGAAGAATGAATGAATGCCTTGCCAGGAGCCTGGGCTCTGGAGGCAGGTGGACCTGGCTTTGAGCCCCAGCACTTTTCAGTGGGGTGACCTTGGGCGGTTTCTCCTTTTCTCTGAGCCTCGGATAAGGCAGTACCACCTTGCAGGGTGGTCGTGAAGACGAAATTAGAACATCTTTGGGAAGCCTTAGCACAGACAAAGCACGTAACTGACGTAAGGTTAGCACCAACGCCGTGCATCTGTGGGTGAAGGTAAAGACCTTCCCCTACCCACATCTGGAGAGTATATTGGCTCCCAGGGATTGAGCGTGATTTCAGACAGTTTAGCATAAACATGGTTTAAATACTAATAAAATGGTTAAATATACCCCAAAAAGATCGTATTACACATGCATCTACACCGGCCTTTTTTCCATTAATAATATATTTCATTAACAGTATATTATTCACAATATACTGTACAATTGACGAAGACACCTCAGAGTGAAACGCTTTCATGGCATGTCACTGTGCATGGTTCTCTGTGACACTCCTTAGAGCTCTTGCCCCACTCTTAGCAGCAGATCTTGGACCGTTTCTGAATTTTTCTAATGTTGATTAAAATAACTAATGCCACAAAGCACACCCTGGAGCGAAGAGCTTCATGCTCATTTTCTGAGGGGTCAGTTCCTAGGAGTGAAATTTCTAGGTAAATTTACTAAATTGGTAAATCAAAAATTGATTAAAAGTGACAATTGGCTTCTCTAGAGTGTGCAGTGACCACGTTTGAGATTATCTGCTTCCTAACTCTCCACCCAGCATGGAATATTTTGACTCTATAATCTTGGACAATCTGACAGATAAAAGCTGTCTCATTTTCTAAAAAGTGCCTGTATTTCACTATTAATAAAACTGGGCAATCAAAAATACCAAAAAAAATTGGGCACATTTTCCAGTGTGTTTTTGTGAAATGCCTGTTTGTTGCCAGGTCTTTGCCCATTTCTCTCCTTTAGCTGTTTATGTTTCTTATTGATGTGTAAATATTATTTTGTAATAAGAATCTTAATCGTATTTCTGCTATAAATTGCAAAATTTCTCAGTTTATTGATTACTTTGCCATCTTTTTTTACAAATCTCTGTAAAATGTATTGCAAATCATTGTCTTCTTTCCAGAAAGCACTGAGTGTAATTTAACGTCTTCTCGTGACCCACAAAGCTGGCCCTTCTGCGCGTTGCCATTGAAGCCTGTGCAAATGTCGGCCCTTCCGTCACAGGGCCCCGAGCCGCCCTGCTTCTTAGTACTTCTGTCTATTTTATTTTGATGGACTATCCACATGGCCTCCTTGTTATTATTGTATGAAAAATTCTAATCTCCCCCAATTTTCTACATGTGCCTTTCCTTATCAGCTTAGCTGGGGAATCAGCATGACCGTGATAGCATCACCTCAGCAGCCTCGGAGTCTTTTTGTGCTTTCTTGCTAAGTCGTGGATCTTTTCCAGCTAGCTAAGACTGCCTGATATTTTTAACCCCAGCTGGTGGGTGTGAAAGAAGCTGATGCCTAAGTGTCCTCTTGCTTGGGGATTCATAGACTGTCCGACCCGAGATTTACTGCAGTCCACTTCCCTCCCCTGCATTCACATCTCCATCGAGTGGCCGTTGGAGTGCTTGGAGGCAGTTCCAGTGGTGGACAGGCCGGTTCTTCAGCCAAGGCACCCCATTTTAGGACAGTCCTCATCACGGCATATGGCACGTAGTTCCCTAGAATGTCCGCCTGCTAGTCCAAGCCCTCTGGTCAGCGGAATCCTACCCAGCGCAGGGATTTTTCCACAATAAGACCAGTGCTTGCTAGGTGGTCTACACAGGTCTCCCTGGGTGGGCCTGAATCCCCCCACCAAACCACCGCTCCCAGCTGAGATAAACCCACAGCTTTCTGAGTTCCCCTGGGAGTGTGGGGCTGGCCTTGGAGCTCTCCAAGCCGAGCTGCTTTGGGCTTTTTAATGGCAGCCAAATCCAAGGAGTGCTGAACGTCTGGGAGGTCATAGCCACTCCAATCCCGTTTAACCTTCCCCAACGTTGCCAGAAACCTGCCCAAAGGGCGAGTGACCTGTTAAATGTCAGCCTGCAAGGGCTCCGCAGCAAGGCAGCTCAGGTATTCAAGCTTCCTAAATCTTGGCTGCTGCTTTGGAACCTGGCAGTTGGCTTTCGCGTCCATCGGCAGCTTCTGATTGTTTTGGCAGGACGCACTTTTGACTGCGTCTCCAGTATCAAGTCTTCCCTCACCCCCTAGAAGAAAAGAAACACACACAAAGCAGGTATTTGTTTTTGTTCAATGACCTGGTCACTCAGAAATGAGAATTCAGGCCTGTAAGCCCAGATGTGTCCCTTGCGGAACGACCGACTCCACGAGACCCCCAGCACCTCCACCAGCCAGCAGATTTGGAGGAGGGGACACCAGTCGTGGCTCTTGATGGCATCAGTGGCAAACGTCAGCCGATGCAACGCTCTGGCAAAGGAAGGGCTCGGCTCAAGTCAGTGGGTGCGCAGTGAGCTCCAATGCTTCCTGGCAGAGTGGGTCAGGGGAGGAGTGGCATGTCACCCGGGACCTCGTTTGGTCGGCCACACCCGATGACCACCCTTCCTGGTGCTGCCTGGAAATATAAATTCTAACACTCTTGGGCAAGAATATACCTAGCTGGAGCTTTGGGAAGGGCACCTCCTTTCTCCAGGCTTTCAGTTCTTCTCATCTGGAGGATGGGTGGATGGGACCAGCTGGCGAGGTCACCTGTTAAATCTCTGTTCTTAGAGGAAGGTGTCTACCTGGGCGATGGGCAGCAGGGCAGTGTGTGAAGCACGGGGCGCAGAGCCAGCAGGGACCCCTGGGAGGGCCTCGGGGCCGGCTCGTCGTCACGGCCCTCCAACTCCTCCTCTGGCGCTTTGGTGTTTACAAGGAGCCAACTTTCAAGGCAGGCTTCCTCCGGACGTGACACTGGCTTTTTGCTCAGTGAATGTAAAAAACGTTTTGTTTTTGTGAGGCCTATTTTGGTTTTCATCCTGAAAACATCCCTTTGCACCAATTCCCTGTCTCTCCTCCGTCCACGCTTGGGTGCACACGTGTGCTGTTTACAGCATGGGAAATGGCCAGAGAGCGAGGGACACTTGGTTCTCGTCTGCGGCAGCCATGCTCCATAAGCCACCCCGGACCCTGACGTAGCAAAGTTCCCCGGGGAAGCGCAGGGCTGGGCCCCTGCCAGCCTCTGGTCACGGCCTTTTCATCCACTAGTCAGCGCGTAACCTTGTTTCATGTACGTTTCCCTTTAGAGACACCTTATTGAAGACTGCAGACCTCGCCACTCACACCTGAGCAACGCGCTCGTACCACGTGTTTTCTCCGTAAGGCACGGCCTTCCCGTGCCGAGACCGCTGGGCGGCACCTCAGCACTGTGCTTGGGGGCCACTTCAGACAGAGAAATCATGGACAAAAATGCACAAAAATGCAAAAAAGCGTGGCACTACATATGCCGTGAAAGGGCGTCTGTTCACTGGGTGAGAGCAGAGCAGGAAGGCAGGAGGCGCCTGGTTTGACCTGACCTGGGAGCGAGTACGCCAGGTGACTCGAATCTCACCACTCCAGGCACGTCCGTGGATGACCGTGAAAGCGTGCTCACTATTGATTTGGGATTTACAAATAAATTTCAGGGAGGAGGCAAATCCGCAAATACGGAATCTGTGAGAAACGAGGACTGAGTGCCTCTCTTCTGATCGTATCCTAAGTGACTGTGAAAAGGATGTGACACAGGAGCCGTCAATTGGAGAGAAGGAAACACAGCAGGTCCTGGGGTGGCCCTCATCCTCTTGGTTCTCTGTGGTGTGTGTGCTTGCTGAAAGGAGGCGGCGATTGTCCAGCGAAGGTGCTGCAGGCTGGCAGGCGAGGGGGTGAGCCAGACGCCTCCCTCTGCTTGTTCACCGGATTCTGTGTTTGGCAGGATGGTACCGTGTTTTTGGCCTCCCCCTGCTTCCGGCTCATCTATGCCAAGGCCTTTCAGACCGTCTTGCACAGCAGGAGAAGAAAGCGCATGAGAAGGAGCGGGCACGGCAGGGGCCAGCAAACCTCGCCGCGCCAGGTCTCCACCAGCCTCTGCTGGGCTCTAGCCTGAAAGCTCGTGGAGAGAATGGAAAGCATTTCCAAGGGGTCACGGGGTAAAATCAAAGTCTCAAGCACTGTCTACACTAGGGCTCCCCGAGTTCTTAGTGTCCAAACTGGGGCGCATTTGAGAACAAAAGGAGGCACTGAAACCAGTTACGAGCCCTTAGTTAGCAATCTGCCTCCAGTCAACTGTCCCAGCCCAGCTCGGACATCGGGCCTCCCACCGACGCCAGGCCTCGGGCTCGGCTGAGCTACGGCAGATTTCCACCCGAGGAAAGGTGAGAAAAATGAGGACAGCGTAAGCGTGTGCCGGCGTGACCAGAAGGTCGTCCGCTGCCCTTTCTTGGGAACGTCTGTCCTCCACTCGGCATGACGTTTGTCCTCCTTTTTTGGTGTTAAAATCTTCTTTTTAAAATGAATTAGTTTTTTAAATGAGCTAATATAATACTTTTTGGTTTGCTTGTTTTTGTTAATCTGTTTGTTTACTGGTTACTTTTTTAAGTACTTAATTGACACAATAAATGTGGATAAACTTTATCAAGCCACCCGATGGTTTTGGAAATTTACTGATCCCTGAAACCCCCAAATCTGGGGCTACTCATCTGGACCTCTCCAGCCACCCCAGCCCTCCTGCAGCACTGGATGAAGATTTCCTACATCTTATTATTTAATAATAATACTTCAAAAGTAAAACTAGAAAGGTTAGCGCCCTTGAGTCCCACAGGCGCATTGCTTTGCCGGGTACCACCACCCCTTGCCCCAGGCCCTGCATCGACCCCTCCCCGGTGCTCCCCCCACCTGGAGCAGTGGCAGCAACTCCGTCAACACAGATAACTGGAGTTTGTCTCAGAACCATCTGGCAGGCATCACTGTGCAAACGACGTCCTCACCCAGGGAGCCCGCAGCAGATTGCTATCTCAGGACCCCGTGTTGGGTGGTGGTTATTTTTAAAGGCAGCCCATTCAGGCACTGCAGGGAACTAATTTCTTTTCAACACGGCTGCAGGCGGGGCCTGGCGGCCCCATCCTAAAGTTAGGGCAGATGGGCAGAGATGGAGCAGGATGGGGGCGGGGGAACTATTATTAGCACAATCTCTGGGATCAAAGTACTTTATGACCCGAAAGATCTCGGGCTGTTAAATTATAAATTAGGGTTTAATTAGAGCCATGTCAATCAACTGTTATCCCTGCCTTGGTTTGGGCAAATGGCTCTTACTTTGGCAAGTCATTCATTAAGTGTTTTGGAGAACATAAGCTCAGGCCTTTTATACTAAGCAGGGAAACAGACGTGGGATGGTTTTCCACTCTTTGAATTTTCCCTCCTCCCTCTTCAAGAGAGTGGAGCCGTGCTCCATTTGCTTCAGAAAGTACAATTGCACAGGTGGAGGTTGAAGTCTTGAATCCTCCATGTCTGGTTAATTCTGGGAAAAGGATAAAGTCACTCGACTCTAGTCTGGTAGGAAGTGAGGTTAAAGAGCCTGAGATTTGTGTTAAAGTGCTGACTTTGAGTTCTCACTCTGGAACTGGTAACTTCGGGAAGCTATGCAGCTTCTAAACTTCATTTCCCTCCCTCATCTCTACCGTGAGGAAAGCAATCGTCTCTAACGTATGGATTTGTTAAGAACAGCATTCATTCATTCAACAGACATCTCTTGGGCACCTACGATATGGCAAGCCCTGGGTTAGATTCTGAGAGTCCTGTTGTCGACAAAACAAACAAAATCCTTTGCAGAGCTGACATCCTGGGCAGAGGAGATGGCGGGAACAGCAAGCCATGAAATAAATAAGCGGATGTTGTGATGCCCAGTAGAGGTAAGTTCCGGGAAGAAAGCTGGAGTGGAGAGTAGGGGAACCGAGAGGGAGTGCTAATGGGTTATTAAGGGAGAAATGCACGTTGAGGAGAGAGCAGGATGCCTGGTGCATAAGAAGTGACCAAGTGAAGCTAGTGATGCTGCTGCTGCTGCTGCTATTGGTGGTGCCAACCCTAACGATGGTGACCATTCTGACATCATCAACGACGATGGTGGAGATCCTTGAGGCTCTGGCACACCATTGCCCTTCCTTCATCTTTTTCCATCCTTGGAAACAGTCTTTCAAGGATCCTGATAGGAAGGAAGTAATATCAAAACCGTGCCCACTTTTTCTTTTTTCACATTCATCACTTTGCTTTAGATTTGGCGAGAGGTTTTGGAGTAAGTGTTCAACTAGACCTTTAATAAAAAGCAACACACAGCCTAAGAAGGCTTCCAAACTTGAAAAGCTTTCTTGTTTTGCTACTTGGCAGCAAGCTTGTCTTAAATCAGAACAAGACCGATTCCGTGTAGATAGGAACTCTTGGAACCAGCTCTCCCAACTGCCCCGAGCCACACATGGCTGAGCGCACCTCGGCCACACCTGTGCTTTTATTAAATTCTGGGAGGAAAGCTTTTGGGCCAGGCTGTTCCATTACTAATTCAGCACTGCAAAGCCAGAACAGCAAAGAGGCACACACTGCCTGGCACCCGCTGCCCAGCCCCCTGAAGAGTCTGCAATCAACTCTTGTCAAAAATGAAGATGATGGTCATTTCCCGATGTCCCCACAGCAATGATGGAACGACCCCATTCCAAGGGTGTTTCTGGCTTCACATTCTGGCTTCACGTCATATTCATCTAGTTTTGGGCAGAACCCATGTATTTTATGGCTAAGCCAGGGAATGAATCATTCCTGTCTATTTTTTTCTCTGTTTCCATGAGTGGTTGGGAGAAGGTTAGAGGAGATGAAAAGTAACACTAAGGAAACTCCGTGTCGCTGCTTCCACTCGTCCAGACACATCAAGAGTGAAAACACTTCGCTGAATTAAGGACCAAACATATTATGTTGTTCATTAATGTGTTTCCACCATGAAGGTTGGCAGGAAAGTTCTATTAGTTGGGGGTATTTGATTGCAGTAAAAACATTCCTAACTTAAGGGAAAAAAAAAATCCGTGGGTTGCGCTGGAATAGCTCATAGGCTTGGAAGAAAAATTTCAGAACCAGGTGTCGGAAAGGACAGGGACCTGGGACCCAGTGTGTGTTTAGAGGCCACGGCCAGGACGCGTGGGTGCCAAGCATTTCTAGTCGTGAATCCGTCGACCTCAGATCCAAATTCCAGGGCGTGGCTGGTCAGGTTGGCCTTGCCCAGGCCACGTGACTGCTCCTTGGCCACGGGGGAGCTGGCACCTCATGGATAAATTGCACTAAACCACATCCAACCGTAAAATGGAGTGTGGAGAGCCACAGAGGCGTGGACACATGCTCGGACACCTGCCAGAGCGGTCCAGGGCACTCCAGGCTCGGCGCTGTCGGAGCCCACGTGACCTGTGTCATCCTTCCGGAGGCCCCCAGTTAGAGGGGGAGAATGACCTGCCAACAAACAGCACAAACGAGAGTGGTGGAGACAGAGAGGAGGCCCTGTGAGGCGAGGCGAGGAGGTGGCTGTGCGAGGTGTCCGGCTGCGCTGGGAGGGATGGTGACCATCTCCGAGGGACTGGGGGAGCTCCCTGATCCTGGGAGACGCTCTCTGCTGGGAGACCACGGGGGAGACGGCCTCACGTCCTCAGCCACGCGAACAGAGTGAGAGGGTCTTTGTGAAAATTCGGTTTTCATCTAGGTACCCAGACCACCCCCAGCGGCACCAGACCCTCCCCAGGCCCGGCCGGCCTGAAGCACCCTCAGCCTGACGTCGCCTCTCCCACTAGCAGAGCATATTTGTCCCGGGTGCCGTCCTGGAGCTGGCTGCAGCCGCGTGGCACTGAGCTAAGACCCCCAGGACCCGGCTAGCCTGGGGGACGCCGGCGGAGGCGCTCACCGCTGAGGGTCTTTGGTCACCTGCTCAGCGAGGACGGCGGGGGTGCTTCCTCCCCATCCGCCAGCCTGATGCGGCACTCGGAGCAGTCAGTGGAAGCAGGGCCACTCTGCACCCCGTAGCTCTTCTTTGTAGCTTATTTGTTTGATTGTTCATTTGTCCATTTCTTCATTCATTTATTCCCGTTTTCCTCTCTGAACATTGGAAATTACACGTTAGCTAAAATAATCTCGTTCAGCATGTTCCTGGTTCCTTATAGATTAATGGATTTCTTTTAAAAGAAAGGAAAACTCTTTGTCTTTGGGGACACCAGGTGAAAAGATTGATTCAATTTGCCCTTTTTTCCCTGTGAGATTTATAATATATCATATCACAGTGCTTTCTTTTTCTCCATTTAAAAAACTTTTTATTTACACTCTATACCCACCGAGCAATCGGCGGTCCCATGCTAACCATTGTGACAAATAGTTTGGACAGGAGGTGAGCTGAGTAAGGTTTCCATACTTACTGTCTTGTATCTAATTATATAAGCAATGCATTTTTTATTTTAGAAAATTTGGAAAATGCAAAAAAAAAAAAAAGGAATGTAGGAAATAAGAATGACCTATAATGTCACTGCTGAGGGGTTAGCACTACGGATCTGTGGGTATATTTTTATTACATTCGAGTCTCCTTCATGCATACACAACCAAACACACACCCACAACACACCGCACCCTGCTCTGTCCATAGCTCCACACCCTGTTTTTCCCAGTAGCAGGGCGAGCTCACACCTTCAGGTTCTCCGTGCGGACAGGAAGCTCAGCCCCACGGCCCTTAGCCTTCCCTCCTACGGCTTTACAACTTGCTGACCAAACACCCCGTTTTAGATGACGCTGCTCCTAAGTATCACCTGCCATGGCCGTGGTGACCAGCAAATGCTCCTGCACAGAAACGTCTGTATGCACCTCTGATGGGGTCTTTGGGGTCAAATCCTAGAAAATGGAATTATTGGGTCAAAGGGTAAGAAACGCGGGTTTCTCAATGATACGCTTTGCGGGCGTCAGCACGGGAAGGGCTGCCCTGGGGAGACGGTGCTGCTCCGCCTCAGGGCTGCCGTTCCGTCTTCGCTGTTCGTGGTTCCCTGATGACTCTGGCGGCCGCAGGGCAGGGATGGCAGTGTCACCTCAGGAGACAGCTGCGTGTCGCCCAGGGATGCCGTCTCGAGCTCGCGCAGGTCACACTTCTGAGCCCCCCCTCAGGCTCGGCAAGGATGGGAGCCCATGGCTTCTGCCCACATCCCATCGGCCCTAACCTGCTCCCGTGGCAGCAGCGGAGTTCTGGGGCCCAGCAGTGCCCAGGCGCAGAAGAGGACGCGGCTGCGGGCGCGTGACGAGCCAGCCTTTGGCGTCAGGAGTCAGAAGCTTTCCGCGCTTGCCCAGCTAGGCAGCGGCAGAGCTGGAGTTCAAACGTGGGCTCCCGGCTTGGAGCCACTGTCCTTCATTCATTCACAGATCTTTACTGTGGGGATCCTGCTGTACTTCACACTCAGGCGGGGAGAAGACTAGATTAAAATGCAAGCCAGAGGAGCAAAGCAAATAGCAAACACTTGGCTAACCAATATTTGGCTATGGAGAAAAATCTAGAAGGGTGCAGGCAGAACGGAGGTGGAGGGGAAGGACAGGACTTGTGAGGCGGGCAGAGGTGGGGCTCAGGTTGTGGGGGCTCGGGGCCCAGTGTCTGCGACTGAGGCTTTGACCGGGGCAGTGCGGAGAGATTCGTGCACAGAAGCGACTTGGCCTGGCGTACTTGCAGCTCGCTCGGCTGCTGGGCTGGAGACATTGGGGGGTGGGGGGCGAGCTGCCAGTGCTCCAGGTGGGAGGTGACGTGGTTTGGTCCAGAGCAGTACGCCCAGGTGGTAAACAGATACCTGTGTAAGGTGCGCCAGCCAGGCCTGCTAACGGAGTGGGTGTGCGTGGCAAGAAGGTAGGAGGAGCAGGCATTTTGGGGGTGGGCGGGGGCTCAGGAGTTCAGTTTTGGATGTGAGACATCTCCAAATCCCAGAATCCGAAGGAGTAAACGCAAGGCTGCAGATACGGGGCTTCGCGCGTGCCTGGCACTGGGAACTACCCAGAGACCCGAAGCCTCCGGCAGGTGGGTGAGGGGCTTGCAGGCAGCGGGTCTCCGCTCCTCGCTCCTTGTTGCCCTCCTGTCTTTTCACGATTGTCATCCTCCTTTGCATTTATCCCCGAGGCCAAAGGCCCAGGACACACGAGCTGCGCTGCGGCTCAGGGCAGAGGAAGACCAATGTCCTGCTTGAAAAGCGCTCTCCAGGCTGGCGCTGCTGGGAGCAGGCCCCGCTGCCCACGCGCGTGGAAACCCGAGCCTGACCGTGTCTTTTATGCAGATGGGATCCCTGGCAGGTGATAATTTTTGCTTTCCCACTTCATATCAAACATGCTCAAGATTAGGCGCTTGTTCAAGGGCAGCTGTTGACGGCGGGGCGGTGGAAGGCGGCCGCCGGATGCCCCAGCCTGCCCGGCGTGCTCAGCCTGCTCGGCAGCCGCCCCCGGCTGTGGGGTGAAAGCATTCAGCTTTCCATCTGCGGGTCAGAGGTCGGAAGGGGAAGCAAACTGAGTTATTTAGAGGGACCGACAAATTCATACGTGGACCAATGATCTCTATTTAAAATTATTTTGACTTTGAAAAATTCCAAGCGTACACATCAGCAGGCAAGCAGTCCAATGAGCCCCTGCTTCCTTCCACCTACAGTGGAAGCACTTCCCAGACTCCAGCTCATCGCTTCCCTACACTCTTAAATATGCATCTTTGAAAATATAGACGTGTTCTCACATAATGACAGGAATATCTTTAGAAAAAAATACTCTGTTTTGTATATATAAATTGGACTATATGTTTTTAAAGTGCATGCTGTTGGTATTACCAATTTTCTAAATTAACATAAGATTGTTACCAAATTCACGGAAGGCATTTTGCTGGGGTATATTTTCTCAATGAACAGATTTTAGAAGTACAGCTGCTGTCCTGAGGGGTCCGTGTCTTTTATTTTCAGTGGAAATGAGTTGTTATACTTGAAAAGTGAGAGGAACTTTGGTTTAGGCTACATTTCCGCCACAAGTCAACTTTCTCCACAGGTACACTCTTGACTGAAATTGCAAAGTGAACGAAGTGTTCTTTTTCCCTTTTTCCTTTTCCATTTTCACATTGTTTCTCCTGCTTTTCTCCAGGTCAGAGCTTGGAATCAAATGAGCAGCAGGCGGGTGCCGAGGCCAGTCGTGTGGGCAGCCACAGGCTCCCTTCGGGTCGAGAATGCCAAAATTGACTTCGGTTTCTGAATTGTTTGAAAGGAGGGTTCAGAGTCAGGGGGACCTTGGGGCTCTGGCTCCGCAGTTCTGGCCCTGCCCTGCTGTCTGCTAAGGACGCTGCCTTGCTGTGGTCTCCTAACCCTTCAGAGCTTCAGTTTGGCGTTTGCAAATTGGGCAGAGGGATTTAAAGCTCCACTTGAGACAGTCTAGAAAAGCGATGTGCAAGCTAAGTGCTGTCGACATTTTAATGGGTGTGCGGAGGGTCTGCCTCTGTGGTTTCCTTTTGAAAAGGCTCCTCTCTGTCCTCAGGCCTCCCGGACCGCCCGCCAGCATGCTGGCTGCTCCTCGCACGCATTCCCGTTCGCCCGCTCGGTGGGAGCTGCCTCCTCCCCAGGCCAGAGCATCTGGATCCAATGCAGAAGAACCAATCAATCAGCGGGTTTGCCTGAAACATGCCAAACAGATGCCTGCCCTGCGCCTTGGCCGCACTACGATGACCAAATGGCCATCACACGGCTGGAGCTGGGCCCCCTCCCCAACACCCCCCCAAAGCTCAACAACTGCTAAACTCATTTGGCAATGGGATCTTTTAGGGGGAGGCTACGGGATGGCCTTTTGACTGCTTGGCCTAATGGAGCAGTTTTCAATTCCATCTCTCCTTTGAAAGGTTTTGTAAAGGGCTCGTGTCCACCTCTCACCCCAGAGATATTGGATTGAAATCTCTGGAGCTGGGGTTTGCTTACAGCACCCCGGGACTCTGTCGTGCAGCCAGGGCTGAGAAATTCCGGTCTAATCGAGCACGCAAGCCAATCAACTGATGAACTGACCAAATCCATCATCTGACAAAAACCACTTTCCAGTTAGAAAAGCAAAAAGTTTACCTGGAGCCACAGGGAGAGCAAACTGCAGCAGTCAAACCTAACCGCCGCTGGCCTCTGAGCCCCGGTGGGAAAAATTCCAGGAGGACGAGTTGTTGTAACAGCCCAGCTGGCTCTCGTCCTAATGGGGCTTTACCTGGTGGGGCTGTCCCTAGCTCTGTCCCTGAGCTGGTTTAACCTCTCGAGACTCGGGTCGTTTCTCTGAAGCGGCGCGACGTGACGAATATGCAGGCGTTCTGCTGGTTATCAGGGCCTCCTGCGCGCCAGGAGCTGGGCTTGGTCGCCAGCACATATGGGAGAATTACGGGGACACAGCAGTCGTCACAGACACAGTCCACCGTGCCTCCGCTGTGCCGAGCGGTCTGCTAAGAGCGCGGCGTGCGTTTTCTGTTTGGTCACAGCAGCAACTCCGGGTTTGGTGGTATCATACTATAATATGACAGAATGTAATATATATGATACACTACCACCTGTAGAGACTCTGAGGCTCAGAGATGCTCAGTCACACGCACAATGTCACACCGCAAGCAAATGGCATCTACAGCATCTCGCGGCATCTACAGCACGTGTATCCACAGGCACCAGGGGTGCCGTCCTCCAAGCAGGAAGGGCCAGGGTGGTGGAGGTGGTGGAAGCAGGAAGTCACTAGATTGGGATGTATTTCAAAGGTAGATCTGATGGGATTGTGGTTGGTTTGAAATGCAGAACGTGAAAGAAAGGAGCCAAATCCGGCCCTTGTGGCTTCGTCCTTGGTTGGGATTGGCGCGTACTGTGGTGGAAAGCATTGCAGGTGGACAGGTTTGGGAGGGTAGAAATGAAGAGACATTTTGAGAGCTGTGTATGAGGCTTGGGATGGATAGCATGTAGGCCGCTGTGTATTCCAGTCTAAGGGGCAGGGAGGTGGATGGAAAACTCTGGAGCCCGTGATTGTTGAGGAAACAATGAGGCGGAAACACAGGAGGTGGCGGTTGGCAATGACATGCTTAGAAGTAAGGAGGAGGGGCAGGTACTGGTGATGGCAGGATCTTAGACTAGGCCATGGGAGGCGGTGGGTGAGGCGAGAGAAGGTGCCCGGGAGCCGAGGCAGGTGTTGGGAGGATCATGGACGATTCTGCGCCTTCCTGAGAATCAACAGGGACTATGAGAGGGGCAGGTGTGGAGAGAGAACCCAAATCGCATCATATACAAATAGATGGCAAAAGAAAGGGATTCTAAGAAATAGTCCTGGGAAGATTGGTTATCCAATAAGGAAAAAAATAGACTCTTACTTCAGCTTACTTACAAAAAGAAATTCCACACAAAGACTTCAGTATATAAAGCAAAGCTTTAAAACATTTCGAAGATAATTTAGGAGACTGTCTTTTTTTTTAAGGTTTATTTATTTATTTATCCCCCCACCCCCGTTGTTCTGTGCTCACTGTCTGCTCCCTGTGTGCTCTTCTGTGTCTGCTTGTCTTCTCTGTAGGCAGCACTGGGAACTGATCCTGGGACCTTCTGGAGTGGAGAGAGGTGCTCAATCTCTTGCGCCATCTCAGCTCCCTGGTCTGCTGCATGTCTCATTGTCTCTCTTCTGTGTCTCTTTTTGTTGCGTCCTCTTGCTGCACCAGCTCTCCGCGTGGGCCAGCACTCTACGTGGGCCAGCTTTCCACGTGGGCCAGCTTGCCTTTCACCAGGAGGCCCTGGGAATTGATCCCTGGCCCTCCCATATGGTAGACGGGAGCCCAAGTGCCTGAGCCACATCCGCTTCCCAAGGAAACTATCTATGATATAAGAGAGGAGAACAATTTCTTAAAACAAGACCCAAAATTCACCAGCCATGCAAGGTTATATTGTCAAAGTCTATGCTATTAAAATCAAACATTACCACATGCTGAATAAGGTGAAAAGATAATCCATTGCTGGGGAAGATATTCATAATGTGCACATGTGACAAAAAATTGGCGTTCAAACGATATATAAAGAACTTCTATAAATCAATAAGAAATGGAAAAAAAAAAAAAAAACCACAGTAGGAAAAGGGGTAAAGGATATAAACAAGCAGGACACCCCAAAACTCTACTAACAGAGCCATTCTCTTCTTCCAGGAAGCTTTCCACTCAACACTTCCGATCCTATTCTCTAGAGCAAACTCCTCTGCAGGAAGCACTTCAGCTATGTGGAGACATTGCCTGCCCCCTTCGCCATGGCCTTCCAAAGCTGACATGTGCCTTATCCAGGTGGAAATCTTCACCCAGATCTTCCTCACGCCTAGGCAGCTCTGGGGAGCTCGGCCTCAAATGGGGACACGCCATGGGCCATTTCTTTAAAGATGGTACCTGGCACTCAGCACGAGGCCGGGCTAGCTTCTGAAGCTGTCCAGAGTTCCTTGGGAAGTTGAGTCTCTGAATCTGGACCCACGGTTTCTAGGAAGCGTAGCCTAGGATGGAAGCAGCTTTTTTAGCAGCCACATCCCACGCTGGGATGGCAATGAGCTTGTTGTTAGGGAAACACTCAGGGTTTTCTTTCTAAACAGGATTTGCTTTCCAGGCAGCTCACCTTCATGCTGAGCTAGTACAGTGGGATTTGGGATCTTAATGATGGACTTTCCATTCATCTCTGTTGAATGTCATCAACTTGCTAAGATTCACTTCTCTAATGAGCATTTGCTAAGCGTTTCTGAAATGCCAGCTACTAAGCTGTGGGTTTGTAGAGATGCACTGAGCATAAGCACCTGCTGCCTTACTTTTTTAACCACTTCATTGGGATGTAATTCACATACCATACAGGTCACTCACTTAAAGGGGACAATTCATTGGCTTTTAGTATATGCAAAGATATGTGCCACCACAGTCAATGCTAAAACATTCTGGTCACCTCAGAAAGAAAGCCTGTACCCCTTAGCTTTTGCCCCTGCATCTCCTCTACCCCTACCGCTAGGCGACCTCTAATCCACTTTATGTCTGTAAGTTTGCCCAGTCTGGACGTTGTACGCAGACTGAATAATGCAGGGTGTGGTCTTCTGTGCCTGGCTTCCCTCATTTAGCCTGATGTTTTCAAGGCTCGAGCATTTGTAGCCTGTCTCAGAACTCTGCTCCTTCTTACGATCTGCCATTGCGCAGATAAACCGCATCTGCTTATCCGTGCATCCATCCATGGGCATTCGGGTTGTTCTCACCTTTTGGCTAATATGAATGAGGCTGCTATGAATATTTGTGCACAATTTCCACGTGGATACATGCTTTCATTTCTCTAGGGATGTCATTGCCGAGTTATGTGGTAGCTCTAAGCTTAACCTTCTGAGGAACTGCCAAACTGTTTTCCAAAGTGGCTGCACCATTTTTCAGTTCCACCAGCAGTGTATGAGGGTTCCAATTTCTCCACATCCTCATCAACGCTTGTTGATATCTGACTTTTTCTTTCCAGCCACACCGGTGGGTGAGAAGTGGTCTCTCATTCTGGTCTTGCTTCGCATTTCCCGAATGGCCGTGACGATGTTGAGCGTCTTTTCATGTACTGGTATCCGTCCGTATCTCCTTGTTGGAGAAATGTCTTCTATTCACATCCTTTCCCCATTTTAAATTGGATTGTCTATCGTCATTCTTAATATAGTCAGGATACGAGTCTCTTATCAGATATATTATTTACAAATATTTTCTCCAATTCTTTGGGTTGTCTTTTCACTTTCTTGAATGTCTTTTGAAGCACAAAAGTTTTAAATTTTGATGAAGTCCACTTTATATACTTTTTCTTTTGTTGTCCGTGCTTTGGGTATCACATCTGAAAATCTACTACAGGTTTTATGGTTTTAGTTCTTAATTACCTGGCCGAGTTGACACATTAGCCTGACCATCGCAGTCCACCCCTTGTCAGCTCGGCAGCCATACACCACCACCTTCATCAGCAAGGTGGCTGCTAGGAGGACCTCCACGCTTTCTCTTCAAGGTTCCATGGGTAAAGTTAGTGCAAATTTCAAATTAAAAAACAAATAATGCATTTCCGGTTGTACGCAGGGGAGTTGAACATTTTTTGGTGGAAATATATATGTATGCTTGTCTGTTATTGTTTTTACTTGGAGACTAAGTATGGTTTAGGGTAATGTGTATGGTTGCCGAGTTGACAAGGGGTGGACTGTGATGGTCAGGCTAATGTGTCAACTTGGCCAGATAATTGTGTCCCGGTGTTTGTTCCAGCAAGCACTGGGCTAATTGTAATACAAGAGCATTTATGGACTTCGATCACCAGTGAGTTTACTGTGTGGATAGCTGATTACATCTGCAACAATCAGGGAGATTACATCATCAATGGGTGGTGCTTTTATCCAATCAGTTGAATGGCTTAAAAGGGGAAGTGATTTCAACATTCAGAGAGAATTTCCCAGCTCGTCATTGGACAGCCAACTTCCCCCAGAAACTCATCAAGGACCTTTTATCGGACTTTCATCGGAGCCCCTGGCTTGCAGCCTGCCTGCGGAACCTGGACTTGTGCATCCCCACGGTCGCGTGAGAGACTCTTTTAAAATCTCATATTATCGACAGATACCTCCTGTTGATTCTGTTTCCCGAGAGACCCTGACTAACACCGCTTGGTGCTGGGAGAGGGCTATCAGGCATGGTCTTCTGCGTTTTGAATCATTACTTTCTTACCAACCTTAATGGAATTGCTTCTGAGCTTTGTGAGCTCTACAATTTGATGAAATGATCTGCCTTCAGCCAAGTACTTGCAGAGATAGTGAGCAGGACAGGCTAAGGAGAGAGGCCTCTCCCCACGCTGGCTCCGACGTCCGCATCCACGCGGAAGCCTCTGTGCCCTGCGCTTCCCACGCAGAGACGTGCTGCAAGCTTTAGGTGATCAATTCAGGCAGAAAAACATCTTGAAGTGTTTTTAAATTGTTGAGTTAGGAGAGAGAAAAATAAATATGTGCTGAGCATAGATTTTCCGTGTTTATTATGAAACCTAAGCAAGCCTATTACGGAAAGAAAGGAACCCTCCATGGGCCCTCTTTTGGAGTAAAGCTTCCCCTCTGCTCTTCCCTGGCCCAGAGGCTTGCACCGGCTGGTCTGCGCCCCTGTACCAGACGCAGTTTCTGCTTCTCTTCCTGCTCCCACAGTCCTCCCTCAGTTGCCTGGCTCTCATCCGTCTTCCGTACTTTAGTTTTCTTTCACCACTCATCATTTCCTGTTCTGTTTTTCTTTCCTTCAATACTCTATCAACATTTAGTTTCTAAATATTTATTTCCTAAATTGCTGTTCTTGTACATCTTAGTCAGGACACTTCATGCCAGTGAATCATTGAAAGTTTGTGTTCATTTACCGCATTTGTTCTCAGCCGTGGCTGCAAACAGACCCGCACTCCAGATGAGTTAAATCAGAATTCCTGGGGGTGGGGTCCAAGCATGGGTATTTTTAAAAAGCCCCCAGATGATATTACTGTGATGCCAGGGTTGAGAAACGTAGATATTAATTAAATGCTTCTTTGCACCAAGGTGGGGCAGGGCAATAGTGGGTATGGGGCCGCATGAGGAAGAGTCCTTCCTGGAAGAGATGAAGTTTAGGTGTGGGAGGTCGTATTTCCCAAAGAAGGATACAGCACCGCCTCCCATGCCCGCTGCTCGTCAACTCCTGGTCACGGGGCTGAGTCCACTTCTCCACCATCTTGAATCTGCGACAGCCCCGTGTCTGCTCTGGTCAATGGGACGACAGAGATGAACCTGTGCCGGGTTCCGTCCAGTCCTGCCGCCTGCTTTGGTAATTTCTGCCTTTCAAGACACTGGTCCATTTCATCTAAGTTTGCAAAGCTGTGGGCATAGAGCTGTTGTTTGTGCCCCTCTAACTCCGCGAAAGCAGTGACGACGCCTCTTTCTTTCTGATCTTGCTGGTCTGTCTCTCCCTTCGTATCCTGGTTGGCCCGGCTAGTGGCTCTTTTCAAAGAATCAGCCTTAGGCAGTGTTGGTCTTCTCTACTGTTTTCCTGTTTCAATTTCACTGAATTCTCCTCAAATTTTTATTATTTCTCTTCTCTTGCTTGCTTTAGGCTTAAAGTCCTCTTTTTTCATTTCCTAAGGTGGAAACTTAGGTTATTGATTTTAGATCTTTCTTCTTTTCTAATATTTGTTTTCAACACTAGCATTTCCCTCTAAGCACCACTTTCACTGAATCACACACATTTTGATGTTACATTTTCAGTTAGTTCAAAATATTTTTAATATCATGTGATATCTTCTTGGACCCACAGGTCATGGGGAACTGTGCAGTTTCTTTCTCGCTCTTGGGGCGCTCCTTCTCAGATCCCAGCTGGACCCCAGAAGAGGCCACGTGCAGACCCTCTCTTGAACAGCCCCAGCCGAGCCCCCAGCCCAGGGCCAGCACTCAAACATACGTCTGAGTCACCCTGATGGCAGCTCAGCGTGGCCTTCGGGCGATCCCAGCTCCAGCCACCACGGGACTGTGTTAGCGAGAACCACCCGGCGAGCTGAGGAGCCACCCAGCTGGGCCCAGCCAACCTTCAGAATTGCTGCAGATAGTAGTGAACTGTTGTCCTGAGCCACTAAGTTTGGGGGTCAGCTCGCAGGGCAGCAGTGGGTACCTGAAGCAGCAAGCCAAGCTCTCAGCTACACATAAATTTCAGGCAGAGGGGCCTGTTGGGGGCTTTAATGGCAGAGAGAAGAGGATGGCAGGTCCCGGATTCCAGAAAGAGCCGGGCTCCTCGGTGTGGCTGCGGGCAGACAGTAAGCCTGGAATACAGGGTTTGGGGAGAAAAACAAATCCCGCTCATC
>JAQZBX010031374.1:0-25604 GCA_029593785.1 Cabassous unicinctus | reverse complement strand
GTGGCCACTGGACATTTTTGGGGCAGGGTGAGGAGGGGCAGTTGAAATGCTCGGGCTTTTTTCGGACTTTGGGGGTTGTCCTGAATGGTGAAACAGCGACGAATGTAGGCCATTTTCCATCAGAATATACCATGCAGAACTGGGTGGGAGAGAGTGTGGCCTATGATGTGAACTGTCGTCTATGCTCGGTGGCAAGGCCCCAGGATGTGTATATCCATTGCGGGTGTAGTACCACGCGGATGGGGAATGGTTGTGTGGGGTGTTGTTGGGGGGTGTGGGCAGCGGGGAGCATGGGAATCCCTGTAGTTTCTTAGTAATATTTGGGTAATCTAGGCACCTCTATAAATTGTATACATATATATATAACAAATAACATTTATGTAAACAAATGCACATATATGCATATGTATTATATATCATTTTACAAATAAAAAAAAATAAATTGCATGAAATATAAAAAAAAAGAACTCCTTTTGATGATTAAATTATTTTCCTTAAGAATCAAAACTTTAAATTAAAATAGCCTAATGTTAGATTGTAACTACTGACCCTGATCTCAAGCTATGCTTCTTTCTGATCCCCACTCCTTTTCTACCCCTGCTGAGCCACAGAACACTCGCCCACAAAGGATAAGGCAGTTCACTGAACAAAAGTTCCCAGAATGTCACTCCCTACCCTACATCTTTTCCCAAAATGATAGGGCAGTTCTCCAAACAAAAGTTCCCAGTATGTCACTCCCTACCCTGAGAGTAGCAAGCCCAGTACTTTTCCACCCCATATCTTTGTGCCAGTTTTGTGCCCCTCTCCAAACAAGCCCAACTCTACCATCTCAAAAAGGACTCCCCAACTCAGTCAGAAGGGCTGAAGACCCTTGCCATGCCAGCAACCTAATAAACTTTCTCCACCTGAACTTTGGTGTGTCTCCAAGCCACAATGAACTGAGACCTAACATTTTGGTGCTTAAACTTGGGCGGCTCCATTGAGGCAGGCCAAGTCTGTAGCAATCTTCCACCTCATCATTGCAGCTATTCCATCCAATATCGGACACAGATTCATCTTTGGGTGAGTCTCGGAACCTCTCCGGAGAATCTTGTCCATTTTCTCTCTGCCCAGAAATCCTAGTGCTAGATCAGTGATCCTCTCCAGCATCGAGGAACTGTCCCCATCACCTGACCTTCCCGGCTCTGGGGACACCTGGTTCTGCGTTTGGTCTACAGCCCTCTGGCCCCTAACTGGTATGAAAGAAAAAGATTCAAGGATGCTTGCTTCTTTCCTTCCATGCCCCCTTATCTGAAAAGTCTCCAAACTCACCCACACCTCATGAGAAATTCCCAATCATTTCCTCCAAAAGAAACCCCTTTGGTGTGCCTTCTCTGCAACCTTAAAACTCTCTATCCTGGAGGAAAAAGCAAACCAAAATAGCTTATTACTCTATCACTATTTGGCTTCAATATAAGTTAGACAACAAAAGCCAGTGGCCGGAACATGGCAACATTGACATCCAAGTTCTCCAGGACTTTGAGAACTTTATCCAAAACATGGCAAGATGTCTGAACCTCCTTATCTTCAGGCTTTCCTTTTCCTCTGTAATCGTCCTTCCCTCTACCAATCCTGCAGGACTTACCAAATCCTCCTTCTCCACAATTGATTCCCCCTTCTGCACACAGAGAACCATTCTTCTGACTTCAATCTCTCTGATCAAGCCCCACCTCCATCACCATATTCCTCAGTGCCTTCTGAACCTACTCCACCCTCCTCCCATTCTCCCTCATCTCCCTCTGAACCCACTCCCTTCTCCCCACCTGTTCTTGAGGCCAAATCCCCACTTTCAATCCCCATTCCCCAACTCCTGTCCTCCCTCTGTGAGAGGCAGCCAGAGCTGATCTCTCACATATTGAGAAATTTTTAGGCTCCTTTTCTACTAACCCTGCACAATACACTGAGGAATTCCAATACATCACCCAATCCTATGATCTCACCTTCCAGGATGTTTATGTCATAAACTCCTCCTCCATTACCCCCAAAGAAAAGACCTGTATTTGTGCTGCAGTCACAACCTTTGTAGACAACCCTTCATACCCAGAACCCTAACCACCAACCCACCAGCTCTACAGCCATACCCACTAGAGCTCCAAACTGAAACTACCAACCCAACTCCCCAGATCTTAACCGCATGTCTCACTTTCTTACAAGCATAATAGAAGGGTTAATGAAGGCCTTCCTAAAAGCTGTAAATTATGACAAGATTCTGGAAATTACCCAAAAACCTGATGAAAACTCGGCAGCCTTTATGAGCTTACAGAGCCATTTAAAAGTATACCAACCTAGATTCAATTCTGAAGTAGAAGAATTTTATCTACATACCCACTTTATTTCTCAAACTCTGATATATATATATATTTAAAAAACTACAAAAATTAGAGGGAGGATTGGCCACAAACCCCTTAAAAAAGAAAAAAACAAATTAAACTGCATTCAGAGTCTTTAACAATAGAGATGAGTAAATTAAACAACAAAAACTCAAACAAAATCATGCTAAATACCATTTAATTGCATCTGCCATTCCAGAGAGCTAAAAAACAAAAACCCTCAGGCTCTACATAAACTCTACCAGAACCCTGCTTCAAGTGTGGCAGGAAAGGACATTGAGCAAAAGCAAGCCATAATCCCAGATCTCCATTGAGTCCCTGCCCAGTTTGTCAGGTTAACAAACATTGAAAATCAGACTGCCCTTTGACAGCTTGTCAAAAGCCAATTGTTCCAAAATCAGTCCCTAACCCAGAGCCGAGATTATCCCTCCCAAGACTACTGGGCCTACCCACTGAAAACTAGCACCACCTGGCTCAGAAGCCCCCCATCTTCTCAATCACCAGAGCCAAACCCAGAGTAATCATAATGGTGGCATATAAGCCAATCTCCTTTTTATTAGACACAGGGACCACTTATTCAGGCTTACCAGAATATGCCAAACCTTTAGTCCATTCCCCAATCTCTAATGTGGTGGTTGATGGTCAGATACTGAATCCTTTTCAAACACAACCACTAACATGCCTCATTAAAACAGTTTCCTTCACACACTCATTCCAAACTATACCTACATGCCCCACTCCCTTGATAAAATGAGATCTGTTAGCCAAGTTGCATGCAACCATTAACCTCCTGGCTCTCAGTAAACCTACAACAGACACTCTTTCCCTCCTACATACACTCCTATCCCCACTCTCAAATCTTCCCCCAACCCTTAAAGATCAGGTCAACCCAATAGTCTGAGACACAGACCATCCCTCAATTGTTAAACATCATAATCCCATTAAAGTCAGCCTTTTAAACCCTGAACGCTACCCAAACAAACCTCAATGTCCTCTAAGCCTTAAGGAATACTCAGATTATAGCCCATCATCAATTGACTATTTTCTGGACCTCTTATGACCAACCAGCTCACCTGCCAACACTCCTATACTAGCCATAAAGAAACCCAATGACCCTTATCATTTAGTTCAGAACCTATGAGCACTTAATGATGCCATTTGATCTCTCACTTCTGTTGTTCCCAACCTATATACACTGCTTTCCCAAATACCCTCCGACACCTCTCACATCACAGTCCTGAATCTTAAAGATGTTTTCTTCACTATCTCTCTTGATCACTCCTCTTCGAACCTATTCAACTTTACCTGAACAAACCCAACTACCAGAGTCTCCCAACAACTCATATGAACTGTCTTCCCTCAGAGTTTCCATGACAGTCCCCACTTATTTGGCCAGACCTTAACCCAAGATCTCTCTACCCTGTTGCTAAACCCCAACATTCTCTTGCAATACATCAATGACCTCCTCCTATCCAGCCCCTCATTAGAATTCTTCATCACACACACTATCTTTCTTCTCAACTTTCTCACAAAGAGTATCAAGAGTTTCCCCTGATAAAGACCAGGTTTTCACCCCCGAAATCATGTACCTCAAACTACCCCTAACCCTTACTCACAAAAATCTAACTGAGAAATGAAAAATACTTATCTCTGAAACCCCCCTACCCACAACTAAGTCCGAATTACTATCCCTTCTAGGGCTTGCCAACTTCTTCCATCTCTGAGTACCTAAATTCAGCCTTATTGCCAAGCCCCTCTATCACACAACCACAGACAACCTCCACAAACCAATACCCCAACACATATCAATCATAAATCCATTCAACTACAGAAAGCCCTGTGCACTGCACCAGCCTTAGCTCTGCCAAATCCAACCAAGCCTTTCCATCTATACATAAACACGAGGGGAGGGTATGTTTTGAGACTCCCAACCCAAAGGTATAAACCTAACCACCATGCAGTTGTGTACTTCTCAAAACAGCTTGCCAGAACCATCACAGGGTAGCCTCACTGTCTCCAAATTCTAGCAGCCACTACCATAATTGTTTAGAAAACCATAAATTTGGTGCCCTACTAAACCATCTAGATATACTCCTCATGCTCTCTATCTTCCTTACTGTCACACCAAGTTATTTAATCATCTCCAATACTTGCCTACAAGCCATATATGCAACCCTTCCCCAAAACCCAAATGTAACTCTCCACCAGTGTCCCTGCCTTAATCCCACTACCCTACTCCCCATGCCTAATACAAACATGAGTGAAAAAGCCCCAGAACACAAATGCTTAGAAATACTGATCACTTTCTCAACTCATTTCCCAATATCTCAAAACTTCCCCTGCCAGAACCTACTCCTAACTGGTCCATCAATGACAGCAACACTAAAACTGGCAACCCCAAAAAGGCAGAATATGCAATATTAACCTTAAACAGAGTCTTACAATAGGGCCCATTACAACCAGACACAACTTCACAGCAAAGAGAACTCATAGCCTTCACCAGAGACCTAACTATAGCCCCAAATCTCACAGTCAACGTATATACTGACTCTAAATACACATATCATATCATACATTCACATGATACACTGTGGAGAGAAAGAGCATACCTAAACACTGATGGGTCTTCCATCATCAATCCTCACCTGATCCCAAAACTCCTCCAGTGTGCCAGCCTGCCACAGCACATAGCAATCCTTCATTGCAAGAGGCACCAAAAACAGAACAAACAAACTGCACAGAAAAATCATACCAAGAAGCAAAACTACAAGACATCAAAACCAAAAACCTGTCTTGTACACTCTCACAGATGTTACTAACATTACCCCTCAGTTCCCCAACCTACTCTTTAGAGAAAACACCTTCTTTACTGAAGACTGGGACAAAGATCAATAAGGAGTTGATTTTTAAAGGCAACAAGATAATGCTACCGAAACAGAAGAAACTAGATGCCCTCACTTCTTTACATAACCACTTCACATCAGCCCTAAGCCATTAACCCAGCTGCTCTGCCACTTCATTGCTCTTCCCAACTTTTACAAAATTCTGTCAGAAATGTCAGCATCCTGTCACATTTGCCAAACAACTTTGCCTCATAAGCAACCTCAAAATCCCCACATTCCTACTCAATAAGCATGTGGACAAACACTTGGGCAAAATTGGCAGATAAACTTCATCCACATGCCCCAGTAAAATGAATAAAATGTTTGTTAATCTTTGTTGATACCTTTTCAGGCTGAGTGGAAGCCCTTCCTAGCATCCCTGAAAAAGCCGATGCCATAACCAAAAGCACAAAATCATCCCCCTGTCAGGTCTTCCAATAGCATTACAGTCAGATAATGGTGCTGCCTTCATATCCCATGTAACCCAAGAGGTATGAGTGGCTCTCAAAATTCCTTGAAAATTACACATTCCATATCAGCCCCAATCATCAGATAAAGTAGAATGCATGAATAGACTAATAAAAACACCTCACTAAACTCATGATACAAACTCAAGCCACATGGATAGAAGTTTTACTTGTTGCACTCCTCAAACTCCACTGTGTCCCCCATAAGCCCCTCCTCCTCAGTCCCTTTGAAATCATGTGGTCAACCCTACATCCTAGAAAATTCCCCCTCACTCTTAAGCAACTACTTCCCCATTTTTAAAATATATTTTCTATTTTTTCTAAAAGATACATAAATTACATAAAATAATACAAGGGATTCCCATATGACCCACGCCCCACATCTCCCAAATTTATCCACATTAGCAACTACTTTCATGCTCAAGAAAGTCTGCCTCAACTATCAATAGATTCCACATTCTCATACTTTACTCCAAAGAAGTGTCTAACTAAAAATCCTACACCTTAAACCTCTCCAACCCCCATTGTCTGAACCCCATCTAATATTACTAAGTACCCCCACAGGAGCTAAACTGGCCTGTGTCTCATCCCAAATTCACTTTTCCTGACTCAAACCTGTGCCATAAGCTCCAAAAACCAATCCAACCTCACCTTCCTCACTTCCCCAGACCCTAAGCAGCAAAAAAACACACCCATTTCTTACTGCTGCACCTGCAAGCCTCAAGGGGATTTGAAGCTGTTATTTCACAAACTTCTGGGTGAGACCAATCCTATTTCAAACTCATAGTATGTCCACAGCCTGTTGGATAACTATAATTCTTTTCTTTGTGCTAACCTGTACCTTCCTTCTTTCTCTGGTTCTTTTATCTATAGCAGAGTGCACCCACCCCGTATTATACCCACATTGCAATCCTTCCTTTATCTGGTGGCACCCAAAACTGTAAAACTGAATGCTCACTGTGCTCCACAAAAATTTCCTGTCAATTTTACCCCAAGAATTGCAAACCTCCTACCAAGCCCCCATTAATGCTCCCCAACTGTTGTTGTGCATCTCCAACCTCTGGTTCCAATGCGATCGCCTCCATTTCACCCCCAGCCAAACTCATCTCTTCTGTTTTGTCCTTATAATTCTGCTCTATCATGATTACTCTAATCTTCCTTATTTTGCTCCTCTTTTTCCTAACACAAAACCATGCCACACCATCTCCTCCACAAGTCCAGGCAGCTCCAATACAAAATTTCCTCAACACTCAGCACTTAGAATGCATTCTAAATATAACTTTCAGCCTGCTAAATCGAACAAACCCCTCTCTAGACAAAAACTGCCAGTTATGTCTCTTACTATCTTCCTCCTCATATATGGCACTCCCTAATTCTCTAGCAAACTGGATTAACACCCCAACTTCATTAATACCCTCCAAACAGTTAGGAAATATCTTCAAAGACAGAACTGACGCTCTCTTAGGCAACTACCTCACTGCCGCTGCCGACTGCACCTCCAAACTATACACAACCTACATAAAAAATCTCACTTAATGTCCCCATTAAGTGACATTACTCCTAATGTTACTCCTATTTTGGGACCCCTGCAAGCCAATACCCCTTTTCTCACTCAAGCCCCTCTATGCATCACCTGTCTCATACAACTGGGAAGCAATCTGGTTGGACATCTACCCCCACAACTCTGCAACACCACCTTTATTAATCCACCACAAAACCATCTAACAAAAAGAGTGGAATATAGAATCTCTCCTGAAGCAAATGGAAAATCTCTAAGTCCAGTCCGTTTCTTAGGAACTGCCCAGTTCACCACCAATGCACACACAACCACATCTCAATTCTCAGGGAGAATTCTCAGGGAGCCCCAGCACCACACAGAGACTATTTCCTTGGCAACCTGACAGAAAGGATCAAGCCAAATGCCATAAACTTATCTCATTATCCAATACTTCCTCAGAATATTACATAGAGATCTAAAAGCACTTTATGTTCCACAATCCCTCTCCCAATCCCTTTACAACCCTACAACCACAAACTAGTGCCACCCTCATAGGAACCATTCCTTTCTGGGAAAAAGAACCTAAAAACCCACTGCAATATCTGTTTTCCATACATATTTCCACCTGTGTACACAAGCAGGTAATCTTCCTCTGCAGCACAGCTGCCTACCTATGCCTTCCCACAAACTGGACTGGGACATGCACATTAGTATTCTTCTCTCCCAATGTAAACATAGCTCCAAATAGCCAGAGTCTGCCAGTCCTGCTCAAGAAACAAATTAGACCAAAATGAGCTGACATTCTACTCTCACTCCTTGCCATCCTGGGAATAACTGCTAGAATAGGCACTGGAATTGGAGGACTAACTACATCCCTTACCTATTTCCAGACATTGTCTCAGGATCTCCAGGAGAGTTTAGAAAAGCCTTGTACAAGTACTAGATCAGGTAGACTCCTTGGTAGTGATCACCTTACAAAATCAATGAGGCCTAGACCTCTTAACTGCAGAAAAAGGTGGACTCTGCTTATTCTAGGAAGAAGAGTGCTGTTTTTATGACAACTGATCTGGAATAGTTAGAGATGCAGCAAAAAAACCAGCTGACTGAGCCTCTAAAATCCACCAATGCTACTCAAACTCATAGTTAATTCCCATCCTCTCCTCACTAACAACTCTCCTTCATTTAATATCAGCAGGACTATATATTTTCCAAGCTATAACACAGTTCATTCAAACAACAGTCTAGAACATCACCCAGGGTCATGTGGACAACATCCTCCTAATGCATGAAATTCAATACCAGCCATTAACCCCTAAGTCAATATCACAATACATCAATACCAAAGAAAAACAACAAAGGAACTTAGCTCCAACCCAAATATTACATGATCTCTCTGATATGAGTTAAGCAAATCGAGCAGACTCAGATAGCTGGAGTCTGGAAGATAGGTTTACAGGAAATAGAAAGGGAGAAGAAGGTTGTGAGCCAATGCCCATATGGGCAAAATCTATGATAGGGTTGAAGTGAGTAGCTGTGCTGTGAAGGGATATGACAGGGGTGTAGTGATACTGTTGTGTTGGACAGTGCAAGTTTGACAGGGGCTTAGCGTGGGGAAGTTGGGTTGGACAGCCCATGGAACTGGGGGTAGAGTTGGGGGAAGGAGCAGTTGAACACTGGGGATTGGTGGGTATGAGGTTGAAACTGCAATGTTGGGAAAGCTCTTTTGGCAATATGACAAGGAAGGTTTACTGGTTTAGGGTTTGGATGGGGGTCATTCAGTACATGGTGCACCTGTGCAGTCTTCTAGAGAATATGTGAGTGATCATTCAGTCATAATGTGTTGTATGAGTGAGTGGAGGCCCATAAAATAAGTGGGAAGGAGTTGGACTCCCATCCTCTCGAGGTCCAATATGATCTCAAAGAGAGGGGTGACTGTCTCTCAAGAGCATGGGTGATTCCTAATAAGGGAGGATAGACAAGTGTGTCAGGCTGTCAGTTTTGTTGCAAGTGACAATGAATTCTGTCCTTCAAGGAGTGAAGCCTGGTGGTTGCTGTGGGCCCTGAGGGGAGAGGAAGGGAAGAATAGAATAGATGGAATAGGGGGTGTTTAGGGGGCAATGGAAGTTTTCTGCATGATCTTGCAATGGTGGATACAGGCCATGTTAAATTTCAGCAAAAATTTATTAAAGATTATCGTCTAAAATGTAAACCACTATGTAAACCATTGACAATGCTTACTAGGTATGTTTCAATTTTTATACATCATTTGTAACAAATGTTTTATCCACACATAAAAAGGTTATTAATATGGGAAAGAGGGAAAGGGGGAGAATGTTGTGTATATGGGAGTCCCCTATATTTTGTATGTGACTTTACTGTGTCCTAAAACTTCTTTGAAGAAAAAGCAAAAAAAGAAAAAAACTGGGGAAGAAATGGAAGAAAATGCCACTGCACATATAGGACAAAAGTTATTACTGTGATGAAAGGCAAAACACCAAAAACATTTTTAATATTTTTCATTATTTTTTAATATCCCAATTTTTTAATTTTAATTTAGTTTTTCTAAATTATTGCGTGTTTTATTTCTTATGATTAAACCAATATTGTTTAATTTTTCTATTAATTTTATTTGGTGATATTCTTGGCTTCATTTTTGAAGAAGTTGTGTACCACAGAATGGATACAACTGTGGCAGGGGATGATCATTGGTGTGGAGTGTCAGTGATGGGGAATACATGGGAGGAAGTTCAACTGGGCATTCATGTAAGTATATAAATGTGTTCAAATGTTCATGGGGCATTGTCACAGTTGGTAGAGATTCACGCAATAACCAAAAGAATATTAAATTCCCACCCTGTGGAGCTCTGACACATTCTCTAATGGAAACAACAATCCCCTGAGTACAGGGGCAATGCCTAGCGAAGATGGATGGTCCATTGTTGGGCTCTTGATTTTGACAATTATGCTTAGGAGCATTTGCTCTTGAAAATGCAACTTATCCTAGTGTTGTAGGGTGCCAAAGAATTACCTCCTGAGAGCCTCTATGTTGCTCAAATGTGGCATTTCTCTAAGCCAATTTCAGCATATAAATGCATTACCTTTCCCACAGCAAGGAACATAACTCCCAAGGATGAGCCTACCTGGCACTGAGGAATTACTACCAAGCACCAACTAGCAATACAACTGGGAAAAGACCTTGACTAAAAGGGGGAGAAGGTAAAAACAGATGAGTTTATATGGCTAAGAGCCTTCAAAGTGAGTCAGGAGGTCATCCCAGAGGTACTGCTTATGCATGTCTCAGCAGGATCACATAGACTGCCAAAGTAGATACTACCCCAAATAGTGGGGCTCCTGAGGGCTCTGGAGACATCCAGGTCCTATGGTCATGGCAGATTACTTTGGAGTTTGGTGCTTTGCCTGTGGTGCCTACTTTGGGGTTTGTGCTCATGAGTGTGACAGAGTTGGACTCAGTTGTGACCTCTGTATATATCCTCTTCTGTCCTTCTATTTGAACCTATAGTTGGTGCTGGAGTTGGTAGGTGTATGTCCAAGAGACTTGGATCTTTCTGCTGTCCATGTGTCAGCTGGGTCTTGAGCCTCAGCAGAGTTGCAACACCTACTCTCCAGTTCATTGTACTCACCCAGGACAACTAACAAGGAGTTGAGGATGTTCAACTAACATACCAAGGAAATGAGAGAGTCTACAACTGCAAACAAGTGAGTCCCATCCATCAGCTGTGTGGGATAGAAGCCTCCTCTCAATTAGAGGTGGAGTCTGCATCACCATCCAAGAATCCTCAGGATTGGGGAATAAATTATTGACTAGAGTAAACTTACTGGTATTCTACTATGGACTTATTGTGATTCTAGCATTGATCTATCATTGATGTGGAGACAGTGGCCACTGGAGGTGCTGAAGTCAGGGAGAGGGAAAAAGAGGTGTAATATGGGGGCACTTTTTGGACTTTGAATTGTCCTGAATGACATTGCAATGACAGTTACAGGCCATTATATATCCTGCCACAACCTACAGAATTGAGTGGGAGAGAGTGCAAAGTACAATGTAAACTAAAACCCATCCTTAGTGGCAATGCTTCAAAATGTGTTCATCGATTGAAATGACTGCACCACACTAAGGAAAGAAGCTGAAAATGTGGATAAAAGTGGGAGATGTGGGGAGTGGGGCATATGGGAATCTCTATATATTATCTTATAATTTTAAAAGCACTCCCCAGCTCAGTCAGGTAGGCTGAAGTTTCACTTCAGACCCCAGCTGCTTAGTTGACCTAATAAACTTTCTCTACCTGAACTTTTATCTGTCAACAAGGCTCACTGAACCAAAACCTAACACCTAATATTTTATGTGTTTCAATAATTAAAAACTTTGATCAAAGATAATATTTTGTAAAATTAAAATAACAGTCACTGTTTAATGTAATGTTTTGACAAATTTTTAAATTATCATTTATTTTTTCTTCAATTCTTTAATACTTCCTGTTTATAAAAAAAATAAAATTTTAGTAATTATCTCAAATTTTTAATTCATTGCTTCCAATGTATTCAACACCATGTTATGTGTTAAAACAGTTATGAAAATAATTGTTTCAAATACTGATACGTTTCTAAATAATATTCTGTTAAAATCAAGCTTCTTAAAAGCAACCTTCTCTGAGCTCCTGTTTTAAAAAATATGTAAAAAAAATTGCATTTTGTTTCTCTGTAACTTACACTAAAAAGACACTTCTTAATGACCTCAAAGTAGATATTTAATCCCCTTTAAATCTTTTGCTATAAATTGATTTAAATGCTTTTTCTCTAGAACCTATTTTTTTAAATGAAATTATAAGCAACAAGCAGAATAAAATAAAAGTAATACTCACTAGTAGAGGGGTCCTTAACCTTTTTTTCCCGATGGATTCCTTTGCCATTCAGATGAAAACCACGAAACCCTTAACAAGTTCACACTATACTGTGAATTATTTAATAAATATATCACCTCCACCATCACATCCCCACAAGAAAAATGTGTCTTTTTTTTGAATTTCAATTCAAGCTCATGGTTCCCCTGTTAAGAACGCCTGCACTAAAGTATCTATTGTGTAGAAGATGGAAGTATTCAACAGGCTTCTCATGTAGCTGCTGATGAAATAATTACTAAAAATTAATCCAGATGGACAATTTTATGTCTGAGTTTCAAATACTGAGAATTTCTTTCCATCAAGAGCATTTTTATTCTTGCTATTTTGACTTTAGCTAACAGAATTGATGGTAAAAACAGAGCAAAGATGAGACTGGTTTTATTTTTTTGCCTATCTCACAAAGGCTTGAACTCTAAAATATTCTAAAGGGAAATGCTGCCATAGCAGGTGGAATTGAATTTCTTAATCTGCTCTTGAGAATAGTAAGAAACAAATTCTTCATACTCTCTTGTATATGGGAATGAAGTGCCACTTACCCATTAGTACTTACACATGAGTGATTTCAAATACTCAAATGTAAGTTTCCATAATAAGTGGGTCAGCATTAAAAAACATATTTACCTAATTATATCTTTAGCAAATGGACCTCCTACCTGACACATTCTCAGGTACTGGTTGCATCCATCAAAGCACAAACTCACTTTTTTTTGAGGTACCAGGGATTGAACCCAGGAACTTGTATGTGGGAAGTCAGCATTATCCATTGAGCCACATCGACTTCCTTGTGTTGGCTTTTTCATTTATTTTGTTTGTTTTTTTGTTTTTTGTCTTTTCAGGAGACACTGGAATCAAACCAAGGCCCTCCCATGTGTGAGGCAGATGCTCAACTGCTTGAGCCACATTCACTCCCACAAACTCACATTTACTACATGTTTTCTTGTAACCAAAACATCATATTTTCTACTATAAAGCTACATTGGCTAATATGATTCTAGTGTGGGATTCTAATCTATTAAAGTACCATAAGGGTCAAAACCCAAAAGCTGCATATATATGTAGTGAGACATTGAGAAATAATTTAAACAAATAAGCACGATTTGACTTATATTTGATTTAGATAAACTGAATTAAAAATATTTAGTTTTTAATACTGATGACAATGTTGACATATCTCTAGGGTGGTATCTGAAAGTACCCAAAAGTGGAAATATGTGGTGGGATAATATTTTTAAAGTTTGAAACATATATAGAAATCGATAAAACTATTATTTTGTACATATTTAAGTTATACCTTACAATAAATATAATTGCATTTATTCTATATTTATCATATATTTTTTTAAAATATGCAAACATATGTGACAGTAACGATTTTCTATGCCTGGGGGGACAGTGTTAGATGTACACATCCTGTTTTTAAAGACTTGAAATGTGCTAAGCAAATTTGTATAGGAAAACATTTTTATCAGAGAACAGAATTTAAAATTAAGAGCATAAGAACCTCTCCCAGACACTATATAAAAGGAACACAACCCCTGGAAATCAATACACTGTCAGTGGACCTTACCTTGGAAAATATGACAACTTATTTCCCCATTGTAATAGAATTAGACTAATTTATAATTTCCCTACATATGGTTCAGCTGCCTCTTTTAATAGAACCTATAATTAGTACTTTACCCATTAAATATATGTCTCAGAGACTAAACCTTACATCTGTGCATATGCTGGTTGAGTCTTGAATATCAGAAGAGTTGCAACAAACAACTAATTTCCAGTTCATCAGACTCACCCAGGAAAACTAACAGAATGATGATGATGGACAACCTTCATCCCCCCAAAAACAGAGAATATCTACGACTGCAAGTGAAACAATTCTTTTAGCTTCCATCCCATAGGACCTAAGCCCCCTCTTAATATGAAGCAGAGTGGGCATAAACATCCCCAATTTATCAAGTTTGAGGAGTGAACAAACATAAGGCAAACACAAACATGGACAAAGTAAAGTTATTAATATTATAGTAATGGAAGAATATGTAACATTGATATAAATATACTGGCTACCATAGCTTCTGAGGGTAGGGGAAGCAATGAGTAGGTGGAATACGGGGCATATTTAGGTCATTGGAATTAAATGTGAACCACAATGTAAACTGTAGACCATCATTAGTAGCAATGCTTCAATATCTATCCATCAATTGAAACAAATGTATGACTCAATTGTAAGATGTTATTAATAAGGGAGAATATGGGAGGTAGGGAGTGGGGTTTATGGGAATCCCTTATACTTTCTATATATCATTACTGTAATCTAAAGCCTCTCTTAAAATAAAGTTGTTATATGAAAAAAAGTATGCAATGTACATTGTTTAAATTTAACATTTTTTTTTAACTCCCAGGTAAACTAGAGGGAGTAAAATTCAAGAAAACTAGCAATCTAAAGTAAATATTCTACAAAAGCCTTAAGAATTAAATACAGATAAATCCATGTTGATATTGGAGAATTAAGAAATGTTTTCCAGACAACATTATCAATAATTAATAAATAATGAATTATACAAGAACATGGATTATATAGTACCTAAAATGTGACAGATGTTAAAGCCTATACTGAATATTAATAAATAAATTGCTTTTAAGATTAAAAAAGGCAATTATATTTTTAAAGTTTATCATCATAAAACTTTCATTTAAGAAGCTGCATAATAAAACAAACTCAAACCAAATTATCATGTTTTGTTTTTAAAGATACACTTAAAACAATGTATGAGTTAAAAATAAAGAAAGACCTAATTCTTTATCAAATTTTACTTAGTCAAGAATATGGTCAAATGTTCCCAGAAAAGACATTTTTACCAATAAAACCAAGAAAAGAGGAAAACTGGCAATTCATGAAATGTTTGACTTAAAATATTTTCGGTATGCATGTCTTGGCATAACTTTGGTGAAATTTACATCTAATACATATTATTTGAAGCTATTGTACTTTTCTAAATGTTAATTACCAGGATTCATTTCTATTGTATGAACTTCCATTGATTTTGTATCAGATCTGATATCTTGCAACTTTACTTAACACACTTATTACTCACTCTTTTTTGCCATGTTGTAATTTCAGTAGTATATTCTACCTGTATGATAATGTCAAAAATGAATGAAGAATAGTTAACAACAACATTGTAATGCTTTTGTAGCAAAAGAAATGGTGGTGCTTTATTAATTCTAAAGATAAAAGAAAAGAATAAGTAGTATGGTTTTGTGAGATACGAATACAAATAAGCATTTTTTTCTTCATTTTTTTTTCATTATAAAAGAGACCTTAATTATGTCATTTATCTAATCTGTGTTTATCTGTGTTTCTTTCTGAGCACAAAAAGAACTGAGGTAGCAGTTGGAATTAGTTGAGATAAAAGTGCCTGAAAAAAAGGGAAGCAGATGTAACTCAGTGGTTGAGCCCCTTTTCCCCATGTATGAGATCCTGGGTTCAAACCCTAGAACCTCCTTAAAATGTTCCTAAAAAAGAACATTTTAGGAGTAATGTTTCTATAACTTTGAGTTGCCTTTTCTGTTAATCTATTGTGAATTTAAAATAAAGTTGTTAATAAAATAATGAAAGGAAGAGATCCAAGATGGTGAAGTAAGGAATGGAAGGCTGCACTCCTCCTCCAGAAGCTGGAGAAAGCAGGTAGGTTTGCAAGTCATATAGGAAGCCACAGGCCCATGAGGGTGTTTGGAGAAGGTGGCTGGAGTTGGGTCCAGCGAGGCGCCTTAGAAGAGGAAAGCTGCAGCCTAAGCCAGCTGGCAATGGGGTTGTGAGCCAGATACTAGGTGAATAGAGGACTGAAGGATGATCAGGGAAGTGTAGAGGTGCTCATATGGGCGCAAGAGGAGTGACTGGAACCAAGGAGATCCAACAGGTGAAGGGGAACTAGTCAGATGCCCAAGGCATGAGAGGAAGGCCCATTTATTTTATTGTATTTTTCTCTTTTACCTCATCAAGGTCCCTGCAAAGAGGTAGGCTGTGGGATATTGATTGGTGTCCAAGGGCAGTTGCCGAAGAAGAGCCTAGCCAGTCACTGGTGGCTTCAAAGGGAGCCTGGTTGTTGTTGTTTTTATTAATTTCTCACTTTCTTTACTTAGGAACCCACAAGGAGGCAGTGTGTTGGGTAAATTAATTGGTAGGTATGGACAGCTGAGGAGGAAGAGCCTAGCAGGCCTCTGATGATGGCTTGAGAGGGAGGCCTGCTATTTTTCCCCACTTCTTTCATTCTTTAATCTCCCTTACCTGTTCATCCAGGTACCTTCAGAGAGGCAGGCCATGGTAAGATTGATTTATGTAGGTGCTTATCCAGTTGCTGGTGGCTGGAGAGGGATGTCTTCTTTTTTTCTTGGTTCTTTTTCTTACTCTTCTCTTCCGATTTCTTTTTCATTTTCTTCCTTTTACACTTTTTTCTTCATTTCTTTTTTATTGTCTTTTTCCCTCTCTTTAGTTTTGTTATATATATGTATTTCTTATTTTTTCTTTCTTATATATATTTGTATTCCTTTTTTTCTCTCATTTCTTTTTTTGTTTTGTTTTCTTCTTTTATTTTTTCAGTTAAATATGGGCAATACTAAAAATTTGAATAAGAGGAAATATGTCAAAGAAGACCTTAGCACAAAGCCAAACAAAAATAAAACCCTAGGCATGGGGAAAAAAATGACCAACAAAATAAACCAATCAAGATAAACAGATGCTTAACCATCAACAAAAACTTAAAAGCTGTACTAAGAAACAGGAAGATATGTCTCAGTCAAATGAGCAAACATTAGAAGCAAGAGGAAACTAAGAATGTGGAACAACTAATCAAAGACATCCAAACAAATATTCTAAATAAATTCAATGAGATGAGAAAAGAGATAAGGGATATTTAGAGACTGGGTAAGCATATATAAGAAATTGCAAACATACTTAAAAATAACAATTCTTATGGTAATGAAAGGCACAGTGAAAGAAATTAAAAATACACTGTAATCACATAACAGAATTGAATTGAGAGAGGAACAAATAGTCAAAGCAGAGGATAGGATATCTAAAGTTGCACAGATAATACAATAGAAACACACAAAAAAAGGGAAAATATTCAGCAGCTTCTCAGGGAAATGAATGATAGCACAAAGACACAAATATAGTCATTATTGGCATCCCAGAATGTTAGAGGAAATAATGGCAAAAAAAAAATCCCAACTACTATGAGGTAAATATATATGCATGTCCTGGAATTGCAGTGTACTCCAAACAGAATAAACCTTAGAGGGCTTACTATGACTTACTAATTAAACTTTCAAATGCCAAAGATAGAGATAGAATGCTGAAAGCAGCAAGAGAATACATATTCATTACACATAAGGCTTGCTCAATAAGATTTAGTGCTTATTTTTCATCTGAAATTATTGAGATGAGAAAGCAGTGGTGATACATATTTAAGGTGATTAAAGAAAATCCTTCCAGCCATGAATTCTGTATCCAGCACAATTGTCTCTCAAAATGAAGAGAGTTCAAATTATTCACAGATAAACAGAATTGAGGGAATATTTCAGCAATAATCTTTCCCTTCAAGAAATACCACAAGGAGTTCTGCAAGCTTAAAGGAAAGACAGGAGAGAAAACTTTGGAGGAGAGTGTAGAGAGGAAGAAAATCAGAAAGGGTAACTAAAAAGGGCATAAAGGAAAACGAAAATAAAATATGACATATAAAACCTGAAAGAAAAAAATGTAATAACATTGAAGATTAATTTTTTAACCTCCCCAAATAAGAGACACAGGTTGGCAGAATTATACGGGGAAAAAAAACATCAATGTGCTGTTCATAAGGTACTCAACTTAGACCCAAGGACACAAATAGGTTGCATGTGAAAGTATGGGAAAAGATGTTCCACGCAAACAGTAACTGTTAAATGGCCAAGGAACCTATTCTAATATCAGACAAAAATAGCCTTAAATGAAAAAATGTTGTAAGAGAGAAAGAACATCATATATTAATAAAAGTTTTAAAAAGAAAGAACACAGATCCAAGAAGATGGCATCAGAGTAGGTAGGCAGGTCTTAGCTCTCTCACAAAAACACAACAGAGGAAGCATAAAAAGCTGTCTGAAAGAGCTGCTTTGGGGATCTGCTGTCCAGGACAGTGCAGTGTATCATCCAGGATGGAAAAGGACAGAATGACAAAAAGGCCAAATGAAAATCATGTGTTACTCACCACTGTGACTGGGAACAGCACATATGACCTTCTCTCAAGGCAAATAGCCTACGTAAAATCCCTGGCTCACTGCAGACAACTGAGAGGGGAAAAGAGGTCCACCTCCCTGGGAGGAAGAAGTGTCTGGCAGAGGGCAGAGAGTAGTTTTTCTTGAGTGAGTTTTGCTAGGTGAGCTCACTTGGAATTTTGGCTGTAGCCAGCTCAGCAAGTGGAGGGTGAAGGAGACATCTCTGTATGGGAGCAGCAAGGCAAACAAGGTGGGACCAACATCCAGCAAATTCAGAGTAAGAGATGTATAGGGGGAAGGGGAGATAGTACAGTCAGAATAGAGGGGAAAAAAAGACAACAGCCAGCACTGAAGGGGCCCCAGCGAGGGGGGCTTATCAGCCAGCTGTTATAGCTACCCATTCTGGCAGAGAGAGAGAGAAGATCTGGGCTTGTGATGGGGTGGGCTGACAGTTGTCTAGGAGATCAAGAGGGAAGGAAACCAGGTAACACAGTTGGTAAACTGTCAGAAGTCTACTGGGCCTGAGGTAAAAGAGGGCAGGGAGAGGCAGACAAAGCCTCCAGAAGTGTAGTTGACAGGTTAAGTGAGTGTACCTTAGTGTTTGACCTGTTGCCACACATATAAGTGGCACCTCGTTCAATCCAAAGTACTTCCTTAAAAAAAAAAAAGGCTAACCACCCTGAGGGACAGGGCCTCTGGAAAGGCAGCCTAGGCACTGTAAGATGACCAAACAGCCCTACAGAAAAGGGATCCAGAAATGATCCAGTGGGTTCTCCCTGGCTTGTGACAGGGAAATTAGAGGCTGAATTTTTTCTTAGGTTTTTGTATTTATTTTAGTTTTTTAATTCTTTATTTTTTTCTCTAAAATTGGGTACATTACCTGAGGAGGGCAGGCTGCAGATTGATTGGTTTGCACTGGCAGCCTTTGACACTTGCTAGTGGCTTAACAGTGAAATCTGTTTTCCCTGTTTCTTTTTTTCCTTTTTCCTTCTTTTTCTCCCTTTTCCCATTAGTTACTTTATTTTCCTTCTTTCATTTACCCTTTGCCATTGGCTTTCTTTCATTCCACCTTCTCTTTTTTGGTCTTCATTTTCTTTCTTCTCTCACCTTACAAGTCTTTTATTTTATTCTAGTTTCCTTGTTTCATTTTCCATTCACCTTTTTTCTTCTTATTCTTTTTTTTATTTTTATGATTTTTAACTATTGATATTTATTTATATTTCCTTTTTTAATGGTTCTTTTTTATCTTTTTTTGAATTATTATTTTTCAATTTCTATTCTTTCTTTCATTTTATTTGGTCATAATATTTTTTGGGGGAACACAGACAAATAAAAGGATATTGAATAAGTAGCACAAAGTGCCAAAGAGGACCATTAACACAAAGCAAAATGAAATTAAACCCTAGCACCGAAAGAGTAGCTAACCAACTGAATAAGCCCATCAATATAAACAGATACTATACAGAAGCAAAAATTACAAGCCATGCTAAGAAACAGGAAGACATGGCTCAGTCTAATGAAGAAACGAAAAAAAAAAAAAAAAAAAAAAAAAAAAAAAAAAAAAAAAAAGGAAAAAAAAACTAAAGAAAAAAAAACCTCTTCAAGGATGTCCAAACAAATATACAAATATCACGAATCAAATTAATGAAGTGAAAGAGTCAATAAAGGAAAACAAAAAAAAATTGTGGGAGAAATTTGTGGGAAAGTGGTGATACATGAACAACCTATCTTAGAGTAAGTTTATTAGCATCAATTTTCTAACCCTTACACAATCTTCCCATAGATATAAAGCACATAGCACAATGACAAACCCATAGCAGAGAATAAGGTGGTGCCTCTCTTGCTTAGTGGTTGCAGCAATAGGACATTGGGGTTCTTCAGAAGAAGCCAGCCTAGACTCCTCAAAAGTAATTTGAGAGACTACTATTATCAATTTAGATTTAAGAAAATAAGGGTTCTGTAAAACCCTTGAAGGCTCTCACAAAAACAATGGAGAAAGACAAAAGCTGTCCAAAGGACCTGCTTTGGGGGTCAGCAGACCAAGATAGTGCTACACAACTCCCAGTAAGGTGAGGGACAGATTGACAAAGAAGCTGAAACAACAAATGTGAGTTACCAAGCACTCACAGCAGCCACAAAGGACTCCCTTCCCCTACTCCTAAGAAATTATATGGGGGTAAAACCCCTGGCTCACTGCAGCTGACTGAGAGGGGAACAGACAACTTCCTCATGTCAGCTGTTTCAAGGGAAAAGGAAAAGAAAGGAGAAGTCAGGGAGATTTTGTTCAGTGAATTCAGCCAGCAGAGCTTGCTTTGAATCTCTGCTTTGGAGAATCCACACAGGAACACAGGAAAGCCAAGACTGAAACACCTCTGTGGAAAAGTGTACTGACAAGTGCCATCTTCTGGCAGGTCTGGAAATAGCATGGACAAAACTGTTTATGGTACTTTCTGTATCCCAACCCTGGGAGAAAATCTGCACACCATTAGTGAGTCCCTGGCCTGATTTTGATAAATTAAGCTAGGCAAATTTAAAGACTTAGAATAAGTTGATCCAAATATCAAAGAAAGCTATGAAAAAAAAATAGGCAAGAAAGAGAAATTGAACACCAGAGTAAATCCATAAATTCAGATGACTAGACATCAGCCTAAAATTACCAGCCATATGAGGAAATAGGAAGACATGGCCTAGACAAATTGAATAAGCAAATATCTTGAAGAGATGCAGGATTTAAGACAAAAAATCTGTGATAACCACACAACTCTACTAAATCACACAACTCTACTAAATCACCTCAAAGAATTGAGGGAAAATATTATTACTTCCTTTCCTATTTAAATGTCTTTTTCTTGTCTAATTGACCTAGCAAGAATTTCTAGTACAACATTAAATAACAGCAATGACAGTGGGCATGCTTGTCTTGTTCAGAATCTCAACAGGCAAGCTTTTAGTCTTCAATGTTGAGGACAAGTTTGGCTAAGGTTTTAACAAATATGCACTTTATAATGCTGAGAAAGTTTCTTCATTCTGATCTTTCTGATCATCTTTATTAATAAAGGATGCTGTATTTTGTCAAACACATTTTCAGCATCTATCTAGATGTTCACATGTTTAGTCTTCTTCAAGTTGTTAATGTACTTTGTTACACTATTACACTAATTGATTTTCTTGTGTGGAATCATCTTTGCATATCTAGGATAAAACTCACTTGATAGTTGTGTATAATTCTTTTGATGTGATTTCATGTTTGTTTAGCAAGTATTTGATCGAGGATTTTTGCATCTATATTCATTATAGACATTGGTCTGTAATTTTCCTTTTTTTTTTTGGTATTATCTTTGTATAACTTGGGTATTATGAGTATGTTGGCATCTTGGAATGAGTTTGGAAGCATTTGCTACCGCTAAAGTTCTTGGAAGAGCTTGAGCAAGATTAGTTTTAGGACTACTTTGAATGATTGTTACAATTCATCTGTGTAGCCATCTCTTTGTGGGCTTTTCATTATTGCAATGTTTTTGATGATTGTTTCAATCTAATTTCGTGATTGATTTGTTGAAGTCATCTATTAATTCTAGGGTCACTGTGGCTTGTTCCTGTGTTTCTAGGAATATGTTCATTGCTTCTATGTGGTTTAGTTTGTTGGATTAGAGTTTTTCATAGTATTCTCTTATGCTCTCTTAATTATGTTTAGTTAGTGGAAATGCCCCTCTCATTTCTGATTTTTATTTTTTTATATCTTCATTTTTATTTCCCTTGCTAGTCTAGCTAAGGTTTTGTTAATATTGTTGATCTTCTCAAAGATTCAACCCTGGGTTTTGTTGATTCTTGGTATTGTTTTTTTTTTTCTTCTCAATTTCAGTTATTTCTGTTCTAATCTGTTATTTCTTTCTTCTGCTTGCTTTGGGATTATATTGCTGTTCTTTTTATAGTTTCTCCATGTGCACAGTTAGGTCTTTGTTTTAGGTCTTTCTTGTTTTTTTTTTTTTTAACTTTATTTTTAAATAAAGTTTGGATTACAGAAAAGTTACATTGAAAATATAGGAGATTCTTAGTTGTCCCACCCATCCCCTCTCACATTTTCCCCTATTAATGACATCTTACATTAGTGTGGTACATTGGTTACAATATATGAACTAATACTGAATCATTACTACTAACCATGGTCTATAGTATACATTATAGTTTATGCTTTGCACGGTAAAATTTTATAGGTTTCAAAAAAATGTATAATGCCCTGTATCCATCACTGCAATATGATGCATAACAATTCCAATACCCTATGTTCCACCTATTCTTCCCTCCTTCTCCCCTCAGAATTCTGGCAACCAGAATTTATATTTATTTATATCAATGTTCCAAGTTCTTCCATTACTACATTTATTTTTCCATTACTACAAAAATAATAAGCTTACTTTGGTCCATGTTTGCATTCTCCCTTTTGTTTCTTCATTCCTCAACCTTGAGGACTTGGAGATGGTAATGCGTGCTCTGCTTCAGACTGAGAGTGGTTTAGATCATATGGGGCAGATGGAAGTCACTGTGTGGATTTCAGTTGTAGATGTACTTTGCTTATGGAGATGGGGCGTTTCCATCGTCATCATTTTGTTAGTTGTCTTGGGCAAATTTGATGAACCGAAGTGTAGCTGTTGGCTTCAACTCTGCTAAGATTCAGGGTTCTATTGGCATATGAACAGAATAAAGATTAAAGTCTGTGGAACACATATTTAATGGGAATAGTGCTAATCATAGGTTGAAATAAAGAGGTATAAGAATCATATTTTGAGAAATTATAAATGAGACTAACTCTGTTTCATTGGGAAAATAGGTTACCATATATTCCAAGATAAGAACCACAGAGGGGCTACTGACTGAACTGGCTTATTTGCCTTACTAATTAGTGTCCAGATGTCTCTAGAGGCCTTGGAACACCCTAGTTTTAGGCTCTGTTTATGTTGTAGCTAGTAGGATATGCCTGAGTTCCTTTCATTAATATATAATGACCATCTTCATCTCTTATAACAGTTTAGTCTTTAAAATTTATTTTTGTCCTGTGTTATTGTATCTAATCCATATATATTTTGGTTAGTATATGTATGGAATTGCTTTTTCCAACCTTTACCTTCTGCCTGACTTTGTCCTTGCATCAAGGTCTTTTGTAGACAGCATATACATGGCTCATAATTTTCAATCCATTTTGTCAGTCTATGAATTTTGATTGGGGTGTTCAATCCATAAACTTTCAATGTTTTTACTGTAAACTCATTACTTCCTTCATCCAATTTATCATTTACTATCTATTGTCATATCTTACTATTCTCTCTCTTTTTACCATTTTTGTTACCTTTACTAATAATCTTCATTTAGACACTCTTCTGTAAGTCTCTCTCCCTTGTCTTTTCCTTTCATGCTGCAGAATTCCCCTTTGTTATCTTGTAAATCTGGTCTATTGGTAAAAAAACAACAACAACAACAACAAAAACTCTCTCAGGTTTGTTAATCTGTGAAGACTTTAAACTCAACTTCATTTTTGAAGGATGATTTTGCCACATAATGAATTCTTTGCTGACAGTTTTTCTTTCAGTATCTTAAATATAACATACCATTACCTTCTTGCCTTCATGGTTTCTGAGATAAATCAGCACTAAGTCTTATTGAGATTTCCTTTGTATGCAATACAATGCTTTTCTGTTGCTGATTTCAGAATCCTCTCTATATTACTGGCATTTGCCTTTCTGAATAGTAGGTGTCTTGTAGAAGGTCTATTCAGATTTATTCTATTTGGGATACATATTCCTTGTTGGAAATAGATATTTATGCCTTTCATAAGGGTTGGGAAATTTTCAGTCATTATTTCTTCAAATATTCTTTCTTCTCCTTTTCTGTTTTCTGCTTCTGCGACACCTACAACAGGTGTATCTGTGTTTCATGTTGTCATTCAATTCCCTGAGACACTGTTCCATTTTATTATATTCTTTTCATTTTATATACTGTCTTTTAAAATTCAGGTACTCAGTCTTCTAATTCAGTAATTCTTTTCTCCACCTATTTAAATTTGCTGTTATATACCTACAATGTATTTTAAATTTCACCCATTGTGTATTTCATTCCCATAGCTCTGTTACATTTCTTTACAGACTTTCAGATTATTCTTTATTTCCTACCCAGTGTCACCATATCTCTTCAGCCATACTTTCTTTCAACTCTTTGTACTGATTTAGCATATTTTTGTGAACATCACTGATGAGTTTTCTTAAATCCAGTGTTCCTCAGGATTTTTGATTTGATCCTTTGCCTGAGCATATCTTCCTCTTTCTTGGTATGGCTTATAATTTTTGCTGATGTCTAGGCATGTGATTATGTTGTTGAATTTCCTCAGATGGTTAATTTCTCTATCTTGCCTTGTGGTTTTGTTTCATGTTTCTTTGATTTTTGTTTCAACTTATTCTAAGTTTAAAAATTGCCCAGCATAAATTATCAAAACAGGACTTGGATTCCACTAATGGCTCACAGACCAAATTCAAGAGGTCCTTGACATGATAGACTTCAAAAGCATTTTTACTTTTTGCAGTTCCCTGACCTGCCAGCAGATGACAATCTTCAGAGAACCTTTCCAAGGAGGTGTCTCTTTCAATTTCCACTTGCTGGTGATTCTGGTTTTGCCAAAGTTGAGTTTCAAAGTGGGCTTAGCTGGCCAAACTCACAGAAGATAAACCACTGTCCTCTGCCATAACATAACCCCTGCCATGTATGAAGACATTCTTTATATTCTCAGAGGACTGCAGTGAGCTATGAGTTTTACCCATACTTTTTCCCTTGTGGATGGGTCATGGGTGCCATTCCCAGTAGTGGGGGTGAATTATTTACAGTTTTCACATTGGCCTCTTCCTCTCTATGTCAGTGTCACTCCTGAATGATGCACAGTACGCTCCTGGTCTGCAAAACCTCAAAACAACTCCATCAGAAAGTTTTTGCCCTTCATCTATATTTGTAAGAAAGTTGAGTCCTGCCATGCAACTCTGATGTCATATTCCCAGAAATCTTCTCCTGCTGTTTCTTAAAATTTTGGAAAAAATCTCAAGATCATTTTGATCTCAGTATACAAACACATCATTGTGTATCAAATTTAAATTATGTAAAATAATATGAATTGAATGGAATAAATTAATATCATCAATTTGAAATAATAAAAAATGACAAGGAAATTATTTGACAATTTTAATTAC
>JAQZBX010031373.1:0-26355 GCA_029593785.1 Cabassous unicinctus | reverse complement strand
CTCCCCACCGTGGAGGCCGGTGTCCATCCTCCACTGGCAGCTCAAGCCACCTTGGGAGCTATTCCGTGCCTGGAATTGAAAGCTTCATTTCCCAAAAATGGGGGAAGCAGAGACGGTTGGGCACCAACTTCAGCTACTAATGAGTAAATTTGGCTGGCTAAAGTATAATCCTAAGAACAGCTAAAGTTTGATAGCTTCCTTTTTAACTCTGACCCCAGCAAGAAGGGGAAGTGGAGCTGACTGAAAATCACAGTGCTGGTAGGGACTGGTTTCTTTCCACCCATATCAGACTGCAGCCCTGGCCTAGGCTTCAGTCCCGCCTCTGGCAGGAAGCTAGGGGGACTTGCATCAGCCTCTCTGGGTACCTGCACTTATATTCAGCTGGCACAGATTTAATAGTTGGAAGTCTACTGGGCCAACTGTGGTCTTTTTGGACCCACACAGCATAGATTGTTGCCCACACCTGAAGCTACATCCTTCCCCCAGGAAAGGGAGGAAGAGGCATGAAGCTTCATCATTCTCTCTGGGCAACTACAGTCTAGACCTGCATGACTTGGGTTTTTGCACATGGCTGTAGCTCTGTCCCTACCCCTGGCAAAGCAGAAAGTTGGGGGAAGATTCATTGGTCCCTGGGGCAATACGAGCAGCTTGAGACTCCACAGCTTACAAAAACCAATTATATTCTCACTCCTACAGCAAAACCAGCAAGGGAGAAAGGGCAAGAAAGCCCTAAACTAAAGAGAAAAATTGCACCCAGAATGAATACATCTAGTAAGACAGATGCCAAGACACCAACAACAAATTACAATCCATACCTAGAAACAGGAAGATATTGTCCATTAAAGAAATAAGATAAGCCTCCAAATGACATAAAGGAGTTGAGACAACTTATCATAGATGTTCAAACAAATCTCAATAAATTCAATGAGATGACTAAAGAGATTATGGATATTAAGAAGACATTGGATGAGCACAAAGAAAAATTTGAAAGCATACATAGAAAAATAGCAGATCTTATGGGAATGAAAGGTGCAATAAATGAAATTAAAATTACATTGGAATAATATAACAGCAGATTTAAGGAGGCAGCAGAAAGGATTGGTGAGCTTGAAGAAATAGTCTTTGAAAGTGAACATACAAAAAGAACAGATGAAAAAAAGAATGAAAAAAATTGAACAAGGTCTCAGGGAAATAAATGATAGTAAGAGATGTGCAAACATATGTGTCATAGGTATACCAGAAGAAGAGATGGGAAAAGGGGCAGGAGGAATATTTGAAGAATTAATGGTAGAAAATTTCCCAACCCTACTTAAGGACTTCGGTATCCATGTCAAAGAAACACAATGTACTCCCATCTGAATAAATCCAAATAGAACAACTGCAAGACACACACTAATCAGAATGTCAGATGACAAGGACAAAGGGAGAATTCTGAAAGCAGCAAGAGAAAAGCAATGCATAACATATAAGGGATACCTGATAACATTAAGTGCCTATTTTTCATCAGAAACCATAGAGGCAAAAGAGAGTGGTATGATATATTTAAGATACTGCAAGAGAAAAACTTCCAACCAATAATCTTATATCTGGCAATATTTTCTTTCAAAAACGTGGATGGTTTAGAATATTCACAGATAGACAGAAAGCGAGAGAGTTTGTAAACAAGAGATCAGCTTTGCAGGAAATACTAAAGGTTGTGCTACACTCTGAAAAGAAAAGACAAGAAAGAGATGCTTGAAAGAAAGTCTAAAAATGAGATTATATAAGTAAAAGTTCAAAAGTGTGGTGAAAATAAAATGTGACAGATAAAACTCAAAGGTAAAAATGGGTGAAATAAGACCTGCCTTTACAGTAATTTAACATTAAATATTAATGGATAAACTCCCTAATCAAAAGACACAGGCTGGTGGGAATGGATAAGAAAATATGAGCCATCTCTATTTTGTCTTCAAGGGAATCACTTTAGACCCAATGATACCAATAGATTGAAAGTGAAAGGCTGGAAAAAGATATTCTATTCATGAGGTAACCAAAAGAAAAAAAAACGGTGGAGTAGTTATACTTATATCGGATGAAATATACTTTAAGAGACACTGTTAATGTGCAATCTGAAGAGAAAGTCAGGGGAAAATTTCATTTACAATAGCTACTAAAAGAATCAAATATTTAGGAATAAACTTAACAAAATATGTAAAGCACTTGTATTCAGAAAACTACAATGCATTCATAAAAGAAATTTAGAAAGACCTAAATAATTGGAAGAACATTCCATGCTGACAGATTGGAAGACTAAATATCATTAAGATGTCAAATCTACCCAAATTGGTATACAGATTCAATGCAATCCCAATAAAAATTCCACCAAAATTTTTTAATAAATGGAAAACAAAATTATCAAATTTATTTGGAAGGGTAAGAGGACCCAAATAGCCAGAAACATCTTAAAAAGGAAAAGTGAAGTTGGAGGACTCTCACTTCTGGACTTTTAATCACATTACCTAGCTACAGTGGTAGAAACAGCATGATACTGGCATAAAGACTGACACATAGACCAATGGAACTGAATTGCTGGTTTCAGAAACACACCCTCACATCTATGGTCAAGTGATTTTTGACAAGCCTGTCAAACCCACCCAGCTCAGGGAGAACAGTCTAATCAACAAGTGATGCTGTTAAAACTGGATAACCACAGCCAAAAGAAAGAAAGTGGACCCCTATCTCACACCTTATGCAAAAATTAACTCAAATGGATAAAAAAAAATCTTAATATAAAAGCAAGAACCATAAAGCTTCTAGAAAAAAATGTAGGAAAACATCTTCAAGACCTGGTGGTAGGTGGTGGGTTCTTAAAGGAGATAAAAGGATGACTGAGATGGACTACTGATGCTCAATGTATGTAGAAGTTTTAATTAACTTTACTGTAAAAATGTGGAAATGTATAGCTGGCTTATAAATGGGAAAGTGGCTGGAAAGAGTAGTCTAGGGAAGTAAATGTCACTTGAAAGAAAGCTAGAGAATATTCTAGGGACTGAATAACACAGAAAACCCAGAGGTGGATGAGAATTGTGGTTGATGGTACAGATGCAAGAGTGTCCTTTGTGAGCTAGAGCTGATGTACATCACTACTGCAGGTGGTGGGAATGTGGAGAAGCACGGGAAAAATACAGCTAGAGTGTGTGTTTAACTGCAATACTGTAATATTCATGCATCTATGTCAAAGATGTACTGTTTTGGTAATGGGGGAATATGGAAAAAGTGTGCCAAATGTACACTATGGACCATAGTTAGAGGTAATAGTCTGATGATATCATCTCATAATCTGTAACAAATGTTTCACCAAGATGTGGTGTGTTGATAGAGAGCTGTTCTATGGGAATTTTGCACATGTGCATGATTATTTTGTAAGTTCACAACTTCCGTAAAAAAGATATATATTTTAAAAAATAGTAATAGGGTGGGTTGTAGGGGAAATACACCAAATGTAAGATGTGGACTATAGTTAGTAGTAAGATTTTGACAATATTCTTTCATAATTTATAACAGATGTCTCACAACAATGCAAGGTGTTGGTGGTGGGTTGATGTATGGGACCCCTGTATGATGTTATGCATGTTTGCTTCAAAAGTTCACAACTTCTCCTATACACTTTATTTATATATGTACATGTATAAATGATATAATATTAATAATAGAGTGGGTTGGGGAAAAATACACAATATGTAAGATACTTTGGTTAGTAGCAATATCTTGAGAATGCTCTTTCATCATTAGTTAAAAAGTTTCACAATTCAAGGTATTGGTGGTAGGGTGAGGTATGAGAGCCCCGTATGATGTTATGTATGTTTGTTTTGTAAGTTTACAATAAATTTTATACACTTATTGTTTATGTATGTTTATTTATGAGTGATATAGTTCAATACATTTTTTTAAGAATTGAAAAAAAAAAACCTATCTAGACATGCGTGTTGACAAATACCATCATTTTGATGAATTCATGGTTTTCACTTACTTTTCACTCCATATATTATGTGAAGGCTGGGATATCTTAAGTTGGATTCCAGGGATGGCCTTGAGGAAAATGATAAATTTTTGTCTTTTTTCCTAATTTCTCAAGGTTTTAAAATAGTTTTTTTGTGCAAATTTTTACTTTGCTATAATTTCAAACCTACAGAAAAGTTGCAAGAATAGTAAAATAAACTTCTATTATATACTTTACCCAGTTTCACCAGTTGTTTACATTTTATTCCATTTGCTTTATCATTCTCTTTCAATAAATATATGTATAGAGGTAAATATATGCTTATTAAATATCTATTAGATCTGTTATATATGTGTAAAATAGATGCATAGATTATATATACATGGGCATATATGTATATATGTATTTAAAATATTTTTTCTGAACCTTTGTAGATTGAGCTGGAATCATTGTAGCCATTTACCACAAATGTCTTCTGATTGAAGGTCCATTATCAAGGATATTTATTTCTTTATGTAAATACGATACAGTTCTCAAAATAAAAAAAATTTACATTGGGGCAATGATCTCATTAACAGCCCATATACACATTTTGCCAATTTCTTCAGTAATATCTATATTAGTTTCCTACTGCTGCTATAACAAATTTCCACAAATGTAGTGACTTAAAACAACATAAATGTATTCTGTTACAGTTCTGGAGGCCAGAAATCTAAGATCAAGGTATTGGCAGGGGTGATTCCTTCTGAAGGCTGTAGAGGACCATCTGTTTCTTTGCCTTTTTCAGCTCCTACACACTTCCTCAGCCTGTGGCACCTTCCTCTCATCAGTTACTTCTATACTCTCATCTCCTCTCTCTCACTCTAATTCTACTACCTTCTTATTATTACATTGGTCTTATGTGGGCAATCCAGGATCATTTCCATCTCAAAATCCTTCACTTATCAAATCAGCAAGGTCCCCTTTTTGCTGTATAAGGTAGTATATCCACAGGTTCTGGGATTAGGATGTGGACATCTTTGGGGTGCCATTATTCAGTCTACCACGATATCCTTTAGAGCTGTTTTTACTACCCAATCTAGACCACAGTATAGGATACTGCTTTACACCTCATCGTCATGTCTCTTTAGTATCCTTTGTTCTGGAACACTGTCTTAGTCTTTCTATCTTTTGACCTTGATACTTTTGAGGAGTGTAGAACGATTATTTTGCAATATGTTCCTCCATTTTTAAACATTGGATTTGAGGGGGAAATGCTTACATGCATATGCATTTGAAAGGGATAAGAGGTGTAAAGAGTTTATCAGATTGTCAGATGGGTTCTAGACAAAAACTCTTAAAATCACTAATACAGAGAATGGTAGGAATTTGCCCAAAATTATATTCAATTTGTATATCTATACATATAAATGAATTATACCACCTCCTAGGTATATGTGGTATTTTAGAAATAGCCACAGATTCTTCCTCCTCATCCCCCTTCCCTGCCACTCCTTTTCCTTCTCATTCTTTTTCAAAATGTGGATTCATCCAAATTCCTAATTTGCTGGCTTCAGAATCATTGAGACTGGATTAAGAATAATAATGGCTATATTTTTAAGTGTTTAGTATGTGTCAGTTGCCATCCATCTGGAGTTTAGTGATTTTTATTTATTGCACTATTCCTTTGTCTCCACACTCTGCAGTCAAAGAACACCCAAGAATTGGACATTTACACCCATCCATCCATCCATCCATCCATCCATCTATCCCTCCCTTTTTCTTCCCTCCTTCACTCCTTTCCTTCATCCATACATCATATATTAACTTATCCTTCCATCTACCTCTATCATATCTATCTATCTATCTGTCTATCTATCTATCTATCTATCTAACAATCATTTATCTATCTATCATCTATCATCATCTATCTATTTTGATCTTTATCTACATGTAGCTATCTATTATATATTTTCTAAATATGAATATATGAAAAAAATTTTAATGGAAACATGCAGACAGTATATATTAGTTAAGAACAGAACACTAGAGTTAGATTGACTAGATTCAAATCCTGCCATTGTCACTTAATAGATTTGAAGTCTTGGGCAAGTTGCCCTCTTTTTACATGCCTCAGTCTCCACATTTTACATTATGGACATAATATTAATAATTCCTACCTCGCAAAATTGTTACAACTTTTTGATAGATTAAGGTTTAATATTTATAAATAACATAAAATGATGCTGGGTACATAATAAATGCAATGATGTTTGCTAAAGTAATAATCTAAAAATGTGGTCTTGAGATGTATTTTTTAATGTAAATATTATAAGATTTATTCTTGCACCTGTGAGGATGGGCAAGTCCAAATTCCATAGGGCAGACCATAAACTGGTAAATTTAATGAAGGTTTTCGATGAATTCCCCAGGAGAAGCTGGCTGGCTGAAGTAGAGATGGAAATTCTCTCTTCTGACTGCTGAAATTTGAGATGTATTTTAGCCAAGATATGACAACTTACCTGGTTCGATTCTTTGACTTTTTTATTATTCACATTTTTTTGCCCAGATTTGGTCTGACAGGTTGATCTCATATGGTCACAGAGGTGGTAGGAGTGTCACTAGACTACCCACACGGTCTGTAGACTGATCTCTCTGAGGACCCCTGCAGTTCCAGGGCCACCAGCAGGATTGCTGCTCTTAGTCCTGTGTTGTCTCCATCACAAAACCTTGCCTCTCAGAAGGTCTGACAACCCAGCGCTCCACTTCTTGGTATTCTGGTCCTCCCACTCTATAACTGCAAACTGGAAACCCAGATTAATCCCAGATGATGCTTTCTGTGTGTGTTCCAATGGTCATGACTTTCTAATCTCACAAGGCACCAGTCTTGCTGAAGAAAGTGTCATTAATACATCTGTATTGAGCATTCTTTTCTTCACTTGTGGTGAAAACCACTAAAGGGAAATAATTCCCAAACGAATCTATCACACATTTGCTGGGGAAATAAGATTTATGAAGCTGGACTTTCACATTAATGTCCAAGCATGTGGCAGTTAAGGTTTTCATTGAGATGGGAGATAAGGTGTTGCCATGCCTTTCCTGGGAGAATAGATGCTTGGTAGTGAGTTCAGCACTTTGCTTACTCTATTGAGACAGCTGATCTGAGTTATCTCCATGGCACTGTCTAACCCACAAGTGAGGCTAGGATATCATTGCTTCCATTTTTTTCAACGTCAGATTTATTGAGATATAATGTACATACATTAATTGTTTTCAGTGTACAGTTCTGTGAGTTTTGACAAAAGCATGCCTTCAAGCAATCATCACAATCAAGACACGGAAAATTTGCATCACCCCAAAAAGTTCCCTTGTGCCTTTTTGTTGTCAACCCTTCTCTCTAATACCCCCTCAGTAAACAATCGCCAATCTGTTTTCTGTCCCTACAATTTTTCCTTTTCTGGAATATCATATAAATAGTCCACAGGTATTTTTTAAAAAGATTTATTTATTTCTCCCAAACCCCTTGTTTGCATTTGCTGTGTCTGTCTTCCTTGTTTCTTTAGGAGGCACCTGGAGCCAAACCTGGGACCTCTGATGTGGGAAGGAGGTGCCTAATCACTTGAGCCCCTCTGCTCCCTGCTTTGCTGTGTCTTTTATTATTTTTTTCCTCCCTGAGTCTCTTGTTGCATGATCTTGTCGTGTCAGCTCACTGTCTTCTTTAGAAGGTACTGAGAACCCCTGCTCCCTGATTTGTTGTGCCTCTCATTATGTTTTTCCTTCTTGTGTCTCTTATTATGTCAGCTTGCCATGCCTGTGCCATGATACCAACTAGCTGTCTTCTTTAGGAGGCACTGGGATCTGAACCAGGGACCCCCCATGTGTAGGTGGGAGCCCAATCACCTGAGACACATCTGCTTCCCATCCACAGGCATTTTTAACAGCTAAGTTGCTTAATAAATAGTATACTGTGATTATTGTTGCTCTTTGAAAATTATAATGTCCACTGGTGCAGTTATGGTAGGATTTTGCCTAACTTTAACCCCATGGGTTAACAAATATCCTACACTTCTTCCTAACAGACTTGAGCTTGAATTTCAGTGATGCTATTCATTAGCTTGCAGCCTATGAGTAATTTACTTTAACTTTTAGTAATTCAGTTTCTTCATCTATAAAATGGGAATTAAAAAGAACCTCACTTTCAAAGGAAGGAAAAAAACAACAAGCAATAACAACAAAAATTGCATTGTTCTTGGGATCTTGGAAAATATGTCATCTGAAATCAATTTATTTAAAACTTCAGCTGAGAACAGAGGAATATTGCTCAGTTACCTTGGGAAGGTACTTAACTTCTGTTGTGTAAACTGGAGGAAAAGAAACATATCTACTTCATAGGATTGTTGTAGTGAGATTGAATGAGACACATTCAGTTACAGTACTTTGAACAACCCTAGGCTCTTGTAAATACTCAAAATTTAGGACCTATTAAAATTACAATTGGCATTTATATAGCATGAATACAGTATAGCTTTAAGAATGCTTAAGTATCTTACTGCTAATTATGTTCATCGACTGATATATTTATTGCATTCATGCATTCAATATTTTCTTAGTTAAGGTAAAATTCACATTTCATAGATTTCACCCTTATAAATATACAAGTTAACCGAGTTTTAGTATATTCACAGAATTGTTCAACCATCACCACTATCAAGTTTCAGAATATTTTCATCATCCCTAAAGGAAATCTCATACCCATTAAGCAAACATTTCCCATTCTGTCCTCTCCCTAGCTTCAGGAATCCACAAATCTACTTTGTGTCTCTATTATGGATTTGCTTATTCTGGACATTTCGTATAAAAGCAATCATGCAGTATGTGACTTTTTGTGCCTGGCTTCTTTCCCTTAGCATTATGTTTTCTAGGTACATAGATGTTATCATATATATCAGTATTCCATTCCTTTTTATACCTAAATAATATTCTATTGTATGAATATACCACAATTTGTTTATCCATTCATCTGCTGTTGGACATTTGGGTTCTTTCACTTTTTGGCTATTTTGAACAAAGCTATTTTGTAAATTCATGTATAAGTTTTGGTGTGGACATATTGTTTCAGTTTTATTGGGTATATACCTAGGAGTAGAATTCCTGGGTCATATGGTAACCCCATCTTTAATTTTTGTGTTAAATCTTTTTGAAAGTAGCTTCACATTACATTACCACTAGTAATGAATGAGAATTCCAATATTTCCACATCCTCACCAATACTTTTTATTTTCTGTCTTTCTTTTTATAGCCATCTCATTGTGATTTTGATTTACTTTTGACTAATGATTAATGAATGATGTTGAGTATTTTTAAATATGCTTGTTGACCATTTGTCTGTCTTGGAGAAATATCTATTCAAATGATTTGCCCATTTATTTATTGGTTTGTCTTTTCATGGTTGTGTTGTAAGAGTTCTTTGTGTATTCTGGGTATAGGTTCTTATCAGGTATATGAATTATAAACATTTTTCCTATTTTATGGGTTGTATTTTCATTCTCTGGATGGAGTCCTCTGAAGCACCATCACTTAGAAAATATAAAATTAATCTATTTTCTTCATTAGTTGCTTGTGCTCTTGGTATCACATCTCAGAAACCATTTTCTAATCCAAAGTCAGGAAGATTTGCACCTATGTCCATAAGAGTTTTGAAGTTTTAGCTCTTATTTTTAGGTCTTTGATCCATTTTAAGTTAATTTTGTACATGGTGTAAGGTAGGGGTCCATGTGACTCTTGAGTTGTCCCAAAGCCCTATGTTGAAGAGACTATCTTCCACCATTGAATTATCTTGGGACCCTGGTTGAAAATCACTTAACCAGAAAAGTAAGGGTTTATTTCTGACTCTCACTCCTATTCCATGGATTTATATATCTACCCTTATTCCAGTATCACATGTTTTGAAACTGGGAAATTGGTTCTTGCAATTTTTTTCTTCTTTCCAAATATCTTTTTTTTTCATGGTGTAAAATTGTTTAAATATGCTGTTGGATTTGATTTGCAAGTAGTTTTTATAAACTAATCAATTTTAGTGATAAATATTGATAAAACATGAAGCTATTCTTAATATCTTGCATTTCCATATAAATTTTAGAATCAGTTTTTCAATGTCTGTAAAAAATCCATTTGGGATTTTGATTGCTTTAGTCCTATAGATCAATTTGGGGAGTATTGACAACTTTTCAGTATTAAGTCTTCTGATTTCTAACATGAATTTTCATTTATTTGAGTCTTTAATTTCTTTCAATGATGTGTGTAGTTTTCAGTGTACAGTTATTGAAATTAATTTCTAAATATTTTATTCTCTTTTTATGTCCTCCAAGACACCCACATAACAAATCCAGGATCTAGTTTCATACACCTGCTTTTAAAAGTCACTGTACTACACATTTTGCATGCATTTTCTCATTTCAAATTCAAGCACCTTCCAAGGTATAAATATATTTCTTGGGACCTCTGCAAGGCTGTGAGCCCTTCTGGTTCCGTGGCTGTATTTAGTTGACTTTGTCTTCAGATCATAGCCTGGAAACTTAAGTCATTTTCTTGATAGCTAAGAAAACTTCACCTCTAGAGTTCAGTGGGTATTTTTTGTTAATTAATTTTAATTTAGAAACACTACATACCCACAAACCAAAATCATATCCATGTCCTCCTTGCCATGGTAACCTCTAATCTACTTTGTATCTCCATAAATTTGTTATTTACAGATATCTCATATAAGTTATATCATTCAATATTTGTCTTTATAAGTGATATCATATAATATTGTCCTTAGGTGTCTTGCTTATTCCACTCAGCATTATCTTTAAAATGGTCATCCATGTTGTAGCATGTCACAGAACATCATTTCCTCTTATAACCAAAAAATATTCCATTGTATATATGTATCACATTTTGTTTATCCATTTGTTGATGGACACTTGAGTTGTGTCCACCTTTGGACTTTTGTGAATAATGCTATTTTAAACATTGGAGTACAAGTTTCTGTTTGAGACACTGTTTTTCACTTTCTTTGGATATACACTTACATGTGGAATTGCCAGGTCATATGGTAATTTAACTTTTTTTTAGAAACCATTATATTACTTTCCACCATGTTTGCTCCATTTTACATTTTGACCAACAATACACTATGGTTCCAATTAGAAGGCAAATAATTCCATAATACATCGGGAGATGGAATAAGATGTATATTTTAATTTCTCAGGTGCTAAAACAAATGTCATGCAATGGGTCAACTTAATAACAGGGATTTACTGGCTTACAGTTTTGAGGCTAGGAAAAATCCAGAACTGAGGTTTCAATAAGGCAGTGATTTCTCATAGCCTTCTAAGCCAGGAGTCCTTTTACTACATAATGGCTCAGTTAGCAATGATGCTTTTGGGGTCTGAGGGCCCATTTGCTTATATCTACATGAAATCAATCAGTAATTTGTCCATTTTCTAATGAGATATTACATCTAAATAATGGTTCCCTAATAATTTACCTTACTTTCTATTGTTACTTTGTCTTCCTGAACTCATCATAAAACATGCTATCTTTCTTGTGTAAGAAAGAAACTGTGTCAAGACCAAATCAATCAGAATCTCTTAGTGACTGAAATAGAAAAAAGAACTGGAGTGAAGGTCAAAGACAGACATTCATCCTGACTAACTGCATGATATTGGGAAAATCAATTTCTACATTTGTAAATCCAAGCCTTCTTATCTGGACTGAAAATTTTCTTTCTATTCTCCAATCCTAGTAAACCCCAGAGATATTTGAAATTATGTCCCTAGTTAGACTCTGTATTAAAGCAAATAAAATGTTGCTTAAATAATATGCTTCATCTCCAAAAGCAAATCCTCAATAAGAAAAATAATACTAGCCTGCCCAGCTGAGCGCAGATGGTGTATCCAACATGATGCTCAGTGCTCTGCCTTCATCATCGCATTTACTCTTCTTGGCGATCCCGTGAAGTGGGTGGTATCACGTCCCTATTCCATGGATGAGGAACCTGATCCTTAAAGAGGAGAACTGAGCTACCCAAAATCACCCGGGGGCAGATATCAAGGTTCAAACTCAAGTCTGCCTGAGTTCAGAATCAAAGAACTTACCTGCTACCTATGCCTCTCACTGAATAAAAGTAAACTTATTAAGTGATCATCTGACCCATAAATAATGATGGAAAGTTACAATTCCTGACCTCATTAATGCTATTATCCATAATGATAAAACCACTAGATATGGGACACAGAGTGACTTTTAATTTAATAATGTGGATTTTGTTTTAGAAAATATGTGGCAAAACCCAATATTTGTAGATCATGCAGTGAGCATTGCTGGTTCTCTTTTCATTAAGTCTGATTGCCCAAAACCTAATTAATTCCCTGATAGTTAATATCTAATAATGGTTTGGTGTTAATATGCTTGATGTTAAAATAATACCCTTTCAAGAATGGAATTAATTATGCCAAGTTATGGAAGGGAAAATGTGTAATCATCTGTCTTAATTCTGTGTAGGTCTAAAACATTGCGTGATAAAAACTGGCCACCAGCTGGAATTTCTAGGTGTTTTATTATTACACAGAAATGATCCTATCTGAATAGGAAGAGCAATCCAGGCAAAGAAACAGTAGGTGTGAAGGCATGAAATGGCAAATTTGAGAGGCTCATAGCAATTCCATATTGCTGAAGCACTTGGTTGTGTACAGGAGGGAAGCAGGGGAGAGAATGGGCCAGAGGGTGAGCAATATTCCTCTTGCAAGTGAAGATTAGGGCACTGATCTATTACCTGAAAACCACCAGGTTTTTGGAGAAATGTAAAGGAAGAGCCTGATCAGTTCAATATTTTGGAAATAATTACTCCTCCCCTAAGAGTTCCTTTAGCAGAAATGATGCCACAAATGAATGGTAAAAGATTGAAAGTGCCGACGCTGGTTATCACTTAATTCAGTGTAGAGAAATCACTCTCCAAGGCGGGATGAGTACATTAGAAGGATGAGAGGCATAAGTAAGAAAATACAGTCTTTCCTTGGGCGCCCTTATGTGGTGTAATGGCCAAAGGAGGACCTAGGTGTTGTGGGACCTGAAGTTTATACAATTTATGAAAAATAATACATTACAAATATAAAATTAAGCACAAAAGGGACTATTTATTTAGATTGAGAAAATAAATCACGGCAAGTTACATATTTTTAAATGCTGATAAATGCCACAAACATCCACAAATCCAGGAAAAGTACTTATGCCCTAGCCCAGGCAGCCCACTAAAAACAAATCTGTCCTCAACAGAGTCAGGTTTATTGGCTTGTTTTAAAAGGGGTTCTGCACACATCGAGGATCCCAGGGCCACTTGCCAAACAAAGAAAGAAGTAGTTACGGTAAGTTTGGGGGAAGGGATTTGGCAGCAGTATTTTAATGATGCAAAGCAAGGCTACAAAGAAAGGATTCACTATGGGTTTTGGACTGCAAAGTAGGCTCAGTGCCTGAGTCCTTAGAAACCACAAAGTTAAGTTACAGGTAGACTGCTTTGTCCAGAAACCCCTTATATGTAGTTCTGCACCTCTGTTTCTCTGTGTCAAAATGCCTTAGATCCTTGAGACAGTGGATGTCTTCTTCTCACTGATGTCATTTCAAAAAGCAAAGTCTCCAATAGTCTTTGAATATATAGAACAAAGTTTTCATTGAGTGAGAAAGCAGTAGTCAATCAAAGAAAGGATTGCTTTAACATTTCAAAGCTGCATCTTAGGAAAAACTGTGTTTCCTGTCAATACTGTCATTATTTTTATCCGTGTCTCTTCTCCCAGCTTGATGGATAGAACTACAGATTTTTACTTTCTCAGTTTAGTTTAATTGTTACTTTCTCAAATCCTAATTTTATTAATTAATGCTTGACAAAACTTGGTAATAATGTTCCCTAATTTTCATATTCAGTTAGTGAATGACTATTTGACTTTCTCTTCATATGACCCCGATTTAATAACATCATTTTCTATAAATATAATAGAAAGTCAAAGCAGTCTTTCCACTAACACAGTTGTAGTTTTTTTCTGCTTCAAAACTCACAAATGGTAATATTAGATAAAATTTACAGATTGTTGCCACATTTGGGAAAGCCTCTGTCCATTTTCTTTCATATATGTGCTCTAAGATTTTAAGACATTTAAAATTTTCTTGACTTTAGATTGATGCACTTTAAAAGATTCTTGGTATTGTCAGTGCTCATTAGCAGAGCATTTTTAAATCACCAGTAGGTTGTACTGGGCTTTAAAATCATGTAATCATTTAATTTTATGCAACACTCATTAACTGACTTCATACTGAAATAAGTATTTCTACAGATCAATTTACTGCCCAGGTCACAATTTTACATCCACTTTGTTTGGAGCTGCCAGACTTCCTTGGGATAAGAGGATGGGAGAGGGTGTGATCCCATGCATTGAAGGGCATGTCACATCACACATATGTGTGCTTGCTGTGTGCCATTACACTGCAGGTGTATGTCTTACAAAATGTGGAATGTTGTGAAATTCTATTTCATGCTATTCTCATCAAAGAAAAAAGGAAATGCATGGTGGATTGGCTATTGCATATACCAAATTAGTGAGTATGTTCCCAATAGGAGAAAATTTCCATTTTGGAGTAGGAGTCAATAAGAACCGAATCTAACATGCATAATTTTCCACGTTTATCATGAGAATTTTCCACAGACTCACTTCTGGGTGCATGTATTTAAAATCTTGTTTCTTCACCACTAATCACTAATCACATACTTCCAATGTGAAGTGCTATAGGACACATTCCAATCAAAATCCAACTTCTGTTCCTGTTTTTTGGGTCAAAACTCAGGTGGATGATAGGGCTATCTGGAGGTTACATCTGGAATCTTCACTAGGTCAACTAGAGCTAGCAGAACCAGACACAGAAGTGACTGGGAACCACAGAAACATTTTCCACTAACCCTAAATTAAATATATCCATAACTTAGCTTCCTCTTAACCCATCCCCAAAATGACTGTGCCCACCCCTGCATCACCCAGAAGGAGGATAATGTGATGGGGGGACAGAGTGGAAAGAGGCAATGTTCTTAATGGACTGCAGCTCACCATTTTTAATTGTAAAAAACTTATGGTCAAGTTAGCTAGTGTTTCTCACAGAGCTCTACATGGGGTTTGTGTGGAGCCCGACACTTAAATTTTATGAGTGTCATGGTAGATCCCCTCCTGCAATAGCATGTGCAGATCTCCACTCTGTTTGTAAGAGTGGGGTGAGCAAGCAGGTCTTGAGAGAGAATGCATATCCACCAGCCATATAAGTGAGAGGAAACCCAAAGATGTGAGGGTAGGAGAAAAGCCATGCAAGCAAAAAGCTCTTGGGGGTTGAGACCTGGTAAGATGAGCTGCGTCTGCCTGTAAAAGAAAGTCCCCAATTCAAACGTCTTGATGCTAGGGGAAGTATTTACCACTCCTAACAAGAAGTCCATGGGTAAGACGGGCTTCAGGAGCAGAATTCCAGGTACCCAGCCCTGCTTCTCTGTGAGCCTCTCATCCTTGCCTATTTCTTCATTCCCCTCCAGCCTCAGGCTGGTAGCAGGATGGCTGTGACCACTCCAGGCATTAAAACCAACACCTGGGGTGGACTGAAAGCTCCTTCTAAATGGGAGAAAACATTTCCTAGACACTTCCCAGCATATCCCCTTCCTGACTCATTGGCCAGGACTGGGTCACATGCCTAACCCTCAACCAATCACTGTTAAGAATTTATTTCATACATAAAATCACCAACACTCAGTGAAACATATGCATAGCAACACTGACTGCTGACTATAGCACAAACTTGGGGGCACCAAAATAAGGTCATCTCTGGGAACTGGTTAAATAAATTAAGGGGCATACCCATGACGGAACAGCACCCAACCATTAAGGGAAATTAGATTGCAATGATGTGTTAACATGGAAAGAATTTTTAACTATATTATTTTGCTAAAAGCCAGTCCACACCATAAATTAATGCAAGCTCTTTGTAAAAACAAAACTATGCATATTTGTGTATTGTCTGTGCATACACACACACTCATATGCACGTATACACGCACATAAAAGAGAGAGACCAGCATTTGCATTTTTCCTGGAAGAAAGTATAATGACATACTAACAGTGGATATCTTTGCAGAGAAGTAGTGGGTGAGAAAGTATGCGGTAGGCTTTTTTTTCTTATTTTGCATCTTTCTGTATTGTTTGAATATTATAATAATGTATGTATTGCTTTTAATTATTTTTAATGTCAGTCATGGATATTTGGATGATAAGATTATAGGCTATATTTTATTTTATTCTTTATATGTCTGTATTTTACAAGGTAAAAAATACTAAGTTAAAATTCTCTTTTTGCGTGCTTGATATGCCTGCATATGCTTAATAGCATAATGAGTTAACTATGAGTTACTCTTTGAATTGATTTTCAACATAAGGTGTTTCCACATGCTCCTTTGAATCACAGCATCCATTTAATACTTTGATATTTTCTTTGTTTTTAGTGGCACTGAACATTTCTGGATATATCCTCTCTGAGTTATTCTGTGAGCTCCTGGAGGGAAGAGGATGTGTCTGCAGACTTTTCACATTCCCTGCAGTGCCTAGATAAGCAGATAGTTCACTACTGCTGCCCAGTAATTGACTGGGGATTAACAGGCTGGCTCTTGTTTTGCTTTAGGTTACTCGATTTTATCCTCTTTCATCCTCTTATTTTTTACTCTTATTGAATGTAAAGAGGAAGTAGCCTGCTGCCCGATTCAATTGAATGTACAGGACATATAATTCTCAAGATGTTGGTTTGCATATAATTTCACTGCAAATTCTTCATGTTGCATTTACATTTTAGCACCTGTATCTAAAAATTTAAAAGTTTGAAGTCAGTGACCGCATTAGCGATCTGATGAAACTCATGGGACATTTCCAGAAATGCATGTTTGTGAATGCACATTCACACACACAAGCATACACACACTCACACAAACATTCAAAACTTTCAGAGTACAATCGTGTTTCTGGAAGCTCTCTATGGACTCTCATATCAAGAAACTGTGCTCTGGAAACTAGAAATTAAATAAAGGACAGCATTGCCAAGAAATGTGTGTAAAGAATTTGCAAAGTAGGTATTTCTTAGTTTGTCTTTGTTATTTCAGATCTAAGAACTTCTTGGTGGTGAAATTGTATGTTATTTCAAATGAAAATTTTATCTCTGGATGAATAAATCTGAAATGTCTTCAGACAATGGTTGGGGTTGCGAAATTTCAGTTATCACCGGATTTTTCTGTGTGCCTTTTTTTTTTCCACAAGAGTAATTGTCCTGTATTTACAATGTCCACAGGCTCGATTTTGTAAGAGCCTTGTTTACTCTTAAACTGAGTAGATTTGGGCCTCTCCACTGGCTCAAGTATAGTGGGCTGGATTAACCTCTCTGACTTCCAGGTCTTTGAACATGAGTGTCTAGTTTTTACTTTCCAATGCAGCAATGAAAAGTAATTCCTGGGTGGTTCCAAACACAAAGAATAGTATGGCTCATGGCACTACACGTGTTATTTCAAAGAATTAACTAAGCACATGAGTAGCAAAGAAACACTCAGGGATTTTGAGGTTTCAATCATTTAATCATCAGATTTTACCTGGTCCATAGGAATTTGGAAAGAATTGCCTCAGAATGTTTAATTCCTCCTAAGGGTCAGGCATTGATTGAAGTACTTCACATACATCATCACATTTGAACCACATGAGAAATCTGTGAAACAAAATATTCTTAAATTCTCATTTGGCTTATGAGGAATGGAGGTTTAGAGAGATTAACTAGATGGTAAGAGTTATACAGCTTCTAAGGGAACAGGATTTGGACCCACATTTGCCCTATTGCAAGTCTCATACCACAAGAAACTCCCTTCTAAATCTGATCTGCATTATGCTAATTGCTTTTTAAGTGTTTCACTACTTTACCTTCTTATTCCTTTCATTCTCTGAGGGAAAGATTAATGGAGAAACTATACATGACCAATTTGGCTCCAATTTGGACTTACTAAATTGGACTGCCAGTAATTTGAGAGAACAAGAAAAAAATGGCATAAGCATAGCATTGGAATGTTAAAGAGAAAAATAGTGAGTGAGTGTTCCCAACCATTCATTGAGCACCGACTAGTTGTTTCTGTCTTATACCCAGCCTTCTGCCCCACCCCACCCCTGCACCTGCACACTGCCTTACTTCTCCATCACACATAGAGCACAACATACCACCATGAGTGTGCTTAGACCTTACTGCAACCAAAATCTTAAGTTTTAAAGTACTGCAATCTTTTATAATCATCCCAACTATTCATGGAAGCATATTAAGGGGTCTGGCCTAGAAACAGGAGGTTTAGCTATTAATAGAGCTTTCCCGGTTCGTTCAACAAATTCCGGCTCAAGAAAGCCCATCTGAATCCAAGGGCATGAGAATATTTGTAGCCCACATTTCCTCAGACTTTACTAGTGAAATAAGGCTCCATTCTATCACTGTCCACAGTTCACTCTCTCATTACCCACACCATGAAGCATAATCGCCACATCCTGATCCTATACCCCCTCCAGCCCCCACCCCATGAATACCTGTGAGTTCCCAGGGAAGTTTTCTTGTGCTGCACTCCAAGCAACTGGACAGCTCCCCCAGACACTGAAAACTCTCAGGCCATCCCACAACACCAAGATATGCAGCATGGCGCAGAGTGCAGAAGAACCCTTTGTATTCAGCCACAATGCAGGTCCCAAAACAGTGCTGTTTTGGGGTCCTAAATGAATCTTTCCACGTGTGTCAGGAATCCTTTGATGACCATCCTACAGCCACCCCCAACTGCCTTCTCCCTACCTGACTCCATGTACAGAGGCTGAAAGTACTAGACAATGGGTTTGCCTGACTTTCTCACTATCAGGGTGTGTAGAACCCAATTCCATCAGATGTAAGAAGTGTCCTGGCACACTTCTAGGAAAGACATTGTCCTGGATAAAAAGAGAGGGGCCCTGGGAAGAGCCTTTCTCTTTATCTCCCTCTCCCTCTTTCTCTCTCTACATCTCTCTCTCCCCCTAGTTCTCTGTAACCACCTACTCATACTCCTACTCCTTGCATTTGGAAGCTGCAATATGGAGACAGGATACCTGGAGCTATAGTGGCCCTCTTTCAGGTATAAGCTTTGTGCTCAAGAATAAATAGTCAAGTAATAATGCAGAAGAGGGAGAGAAACAGCCTGAGTCCTGGTTCACAGCGTTGTGCCATCAACCCAGCTCTGAGTCCATCATCTCCTTACCGATTAGGGATAAATGATAAATGTCTTCACATAGAGTCCACTGTTTCTCAAGGACTCCTGTTACTCCCAGTCAAAACCATTCTTAGCTGACCTAGTCTATGAGCTGGAGACTCCCTGCAAAGCTACATTCCTAGTGGCAGGGTATCCAACAAAGCTTATTCTGCAATGAGAAGAAAATTAAACTGAAAGTTACAGGGTCTGACTTCTCATCCCTAACCTTCTTTTCTACTTTTTTCCTCATAAGGCTACTTGCTGAGCCTTCCTTATTGTGTGGACCAAAGGAAATTAGGTAAGTGAAAAAGTTTCATGAAGTCCAATAGAGATGGAAGCTTTGGTTATTATTTCACTTAGTATATTAGAAGGTAAAGAAAGTCTGGGCTGAGTAAGAGGTTTTTGAAGACAAGTAACTTTTCAAATTAAAAAATTTCCCATGAGCAAATTGAAGAACATTTGGATCACCCAGCATATATTGCTCTTGAATGAATATATAGATACTCCTGGACAAGAATTGCCCCTGTCCTCAAACAGTTTTACAGACCAAATACAGAGCAGTGAAAGGGCAGAATCTTGTGAGTCAGGGGATGTGGTTTTGGGTGCTGATTCCTCAACTCTCTTAGTCTTGGTTCCCTGGAAGCAAACTCTGAGATGGAGATTCATGTGCAGAAGATTTATTGAAGTGCATACTCCAGAACCAGGGAGGCAGGACGGGCAGAGGAACAAGTTGAGCTGTAATGCAGTTTCAAGGGAAGTCTCAGCCCACTCCAGGGGGAGATCTGGAGCTGGATGGTCCTCAGAGCTGTAGTAAATTGAGCCAATATAGTCAGGGTTTAATACCCCTTTATAGATCTTTCATCAGAAATAAGATAGGAGCAAGATCTTGGGCAAAGCAGCTCTCTTGACCAAAATTGATATCTACACAAGGACTCAGGAATGAGTGGTCAGTGGCCACTGTCCCAGCAGCTGGGAGAACAAGAGTCTCGCTCTGGAAAAGGAGTGCTGAGATGCACTGCAGTGTCCACCACAGCCAAAGAGCCAGCGAGGTCATGGCTCTGAGATTCATCTCATCTGCATAACAGGACAATAATAATTGCTGCTGCATATGGTCTTTTTAAGGAATAAATGAAATAATGCTTTTGGAAAGAAACTTTGAATGCTATAGAATGTTATGCAATTGTTGGTTATGAAAATATTTTCTTATACAGAAGAGAAAAGAAAAAAAATTGGCAACAGAGAGCAGCATTTGAAACGTCCTCAATGTAAGGCACCAAAAAGCAGCAACCCAAAAAGGGCTTGTTTGCCAACACTTAGGTGTCTTATGTAGTGCTAAATCCTGTAAATGCTGGAAATAAAACTACACAGAGAATGTATCATATAAACTTTAAAACCACTGTATCCTTTGTGGTATTTAAAAACTTGTAACTCTGTTGTTGAGAACATCATTCATAGACCAAAATAGAACATGATTCATGGATATTTTTATTAATATAGAACTCTGGATATTCTGTTCTTTGCAGGAATAAAGTTTAATTTTTTTCTTGTTACTAAAAGCTTTCAATAACCATTTCATCGGAATATTTGTTGAAGTAGTAAATTGGGTCAATCTCTTTTTTCATTGCAAAAAATGTGATTTGGTGATAGCGAGTTTAATTAATGATTATAAATGAACTTGAATGCAACAAAAAAATAAAACTACACAGCCTCTTGCAAAAGCTAAAAAATGTAGACGATTTTCTCATATGTCGAGAAAGCTCAAAAGAACCAATTTAAATATTGTTAGAATCAATATATTTGTTCAACAACATGGCTGAATATATGGCAAAAATGCAAATATCAATAGCTTTCCTAAATACTAGGGTAAAAAAGCAATTAGAATTTATAAACGAGGAAAAGAAAAAAACCCACTCCCAACAGCAACACAATGGCCAACAATATCCTCAAAAAGAAATGTGCAATTTCCTTATGAAGATTAAGAAAATTTTACTGAGAAGAGACAGAAAATGACCTTATAACTAGACCTTTGAAATTATTCTGTATGGGAAGGACAAATATTGTAAAGATGTTAATTTCTTTCAAATTCATCTATAAATTTATTTCAATTCCATTTAAATAGATTTTCATAATTTCGGGCTCTGATTTTTTTTTTACTTTTAAGCTTTGTATTGTACTAACAGACATACAACTCAAAATTTCCATTTCAATCACAATCAAGTATACAATTCAGTAGCATTAATTACATTAATAATATTATGCTACCATGACTGACATCCACTTTAAGATGCAAAAAGTCATTTAGAAGAATATATATAAATAAGAGCATGTAGCAATATCTGTCATGCCTGATATTAAAAAGCATTATATAGCTGAAATAATGTAGTATTGATGAAAAACAAACAGTAGACATAGATCTGTTTCTTGTGCCATGTCTTGGCCATCACATGTATCAGGCATGATGCTGGGTGTTGAGGCCTGAAGACAGAGCATGAACAATTGCAAGGCAGTGGTCAGTTGTGACACTCAGACACATGAAGGGAGCACCTGTCCCAGCCTAGGAGGATGAGGGAATGAGGGGTGAGAAGGAGGCTTCCTGTAGGCGATCCCACCTGTGCTGTGATTATAAACTAGGGGTATGAGTGAGGAAGGGGCTCAAGGAAGACATTCTTGACTCAAGAGCAAGAAGCAAAGCTGGGGAAGGTGCAGCACACTCAGGGAACCACAAGAAAGACTCTGTGGATAATCACTGACTGGGAGGCATCAGGCTGGAAGTGCAGCAGTGTGCAAGGCACAAAGGACTGTGAGGTGTACTAGTCATGTTGTGCATGGTAGCCTTACACGAATTTTAAGCAAAGAAGCAAAATACTTGATGATATTTTAAAGGGACAACACTATGAACTCTGGAGATAATTGATAGGAAAGGGGCAAGGAAAGCAGACATGGAGAAGGACTGGGTCACACTTTGGGTTTCAGGGGATTGGATTGTGTAGAAGGTATGACTTCACTTAAGGAGTCACGGCAGACTTTATTAACTTGTCTCCTTTCTTGTCCACACCCCACCTTCCTGGCCTGCCTCCTCTGTGATGAGGGGAAGAGCTGTGCAAGACGCAGTCACAAAAACACAAATGCTATGCAAGCAGACACCAGCCTCAAGGTCATCTGACCACCACCTGTGCTTTGCACACCTGAGAAGGAGAATGTTCCTTTGCCTTTGTGTAATTTCCTTTGGATTACAAAGCTCTAATTCCCAAGCACCCTATCCCACACACCCCTAATATTACAAAACGGGTGTAGTGTCTTGCTCTGCATCACTGCACATTGAAGAGTGAGCCATATGCTCCTCAGTTTTTCATTTTAAATTGTGAAGGGCACAATCTGCACATAGCAATGGGATAAGTCCCCTCAGGGAGCTGCTGTCCTGATTCTCCCAGCATTTGGGGAAGTACAAAGTCTGAGAGAAGAAGGGCAAACCAGAAATAAAAGAACGCTGTGTTCTTATCCCTGGTCTGCACCTCAGTAATATCCTGTTGAAATGGTTTCACAACACTTGAAGCCAGAAGGCATGATGTGAAGTTGACCTGGAACCAACACTGGACTGTGAAACTCTCAGAACTCCTTTGTCCCCAAACCACTGTTCCCACCTTCCTTCCCTACTCATGCCAAGGGTCCTGCCACTCTTTTAGCTGGAAGATGTCTGACCCACAGCTCACTATTGCCCATTATAAAGGAGATGGATGGGGGTTCAGGTAGATTAGGAAAGTCAGAGGAAAGAGTGTACAATGCACCTGTGGAAAGCTCATTAGAAGATATGTGAACTTTGAAGGACAGAACAGCATGCCTGAGAGAGTGCAAAGTATGAACAAAGTCAGGGAAACAGGCAAGAGTGGCAGAGGAAATGGGGTAAGAGTAAAATCGATGCTGCAAAGGTAGATAAGGATCATATTGTGATATGAATTTTGGGCCATACCAATGATTTTGAGTACCAGTTCACTTTCATGGAACTCCACTGCACAGTGAGTCAAGGAAGGGAAATCTATGCTCTCAGTAATCTTCTATAGGAATGAAATAATGTGATTTTGTTAACCAAACCATTTCCCAAAATGATCTGATCAGAAAGACATTCTCTTCACATAATACTTATTGACTAATATGCAATTAACTATAAGAAAAACAGTAAAGAAATGTTCCTTGGATAGTGCTGTGGGGAAAATACAGTTCATGAGAGTAGGCAGCCATCAGAGTCCTATAAAAATCTGTATAGAATGATTTATGGGCTCCTGATTCTTTACCCCTCCCTATGTTCAAGCATCTGCCATATCACTTTGCAGGTACTCCCACCAGAGATAGAGTATACCTCCCCCACACCTACTGATGTTGGGCTTGGCCAATGATGGGTAAGTAGATATGGTGAAAGCGAAAAAAAAAAAAAAAAAAGTTTGTAAAGTGCCAAACAATCTGTGTTGGAGGGAAAGAAGAGTGACCTTTAGGTAAACTCATCAACATATTAAAAATTCATTTGATGAACCCATTTGAGATCAATTTAAAAATTAGATCATTTTACAAATGCAAACTTTCAAGTCTGCATTGCCCAGGGCAATGTCTCATAAGTGATACTTGGAGCAGATGGGTCCATTCCAAATCCTTCTCCCCTTCCTGCTCAGCCACACCAAGATATTCCCTTGAGTATGGCCATCACAGGGTTATAGATATCCAATCTCTCAAAGTAAGGAAAGGGGACAGAGTTGATTTTCAGAATAGCATATACAAATCAGAAGAATGAAAGGAGACTTTGGTTTGATTAGGGGTGTTAGTTCACAATCTGACATAAGCCTGACATTGCTACCCAAAGTCTCCTTTTTGGCCTTATAGAAAATTTCATCTCTGAAACATGTAATTGGGATTTTTAGAGGTATTACTGTCAGTGTGTGTGACAAAACTTCAGAACTGGCACAATGATCTCTTCCAACACCCCTATTAGTTCTGTTAATGAATGTGAAGGATTACAAGGAGCTGAGGTGATGCATGCCCTTTCTATCGACATCTGTCTGTCTTTGCTATTAGCTCAGTTCCCTCTGACACTATTATGTGGCTGAAATTGCTTTTCCATATGTTATAGGTCACTTTGAGTTTGTGAGAGAACTAAACCAGCCAAATACGGCCATTACAACTATTACAGGAAGACAGCTGACATTTCAGAATTCTATAGGTAATTCTATTTATATTTGTAGTCCAAAGGACCTTTTGGAAAGAGGCTCCCAGCAGGTTTTTCACTGGTAACTTCATCCTAATATGAGAAAATATCCATGCTCTGGAAATGCTTTCATTCTAGAATTAATTTATCTGACAAATCATATCAAGCTATAAATTAGTATGTGATGTCCTCACATAATTAATTGAATATCCCGTCTCTTTTTTTTTTAGATAATGAACAAAGTTTTAAAAGGGAAATAATTTCAAGAGGCTAATAAAAACTCTTATGTGATTGCTTGATTTCTATTCCATTCCATTTCCTCCTTTCTTATGCTTTTCCTCCTTTATATCTGCTTCCTCTCTGTTTTATCCTCCTTCTCCAGGTATCAATTAATAATCAAAAGTTTCTGTCCTCAAATTGTTTAGATCCTGGTTATAAAAAACAGAACATGCAAATCTATTAGGCAAGCATATCACTATTCAATATGAAATCTTGGGAGAGTTTCTTAGTCTTTCTGAGTCTCATTTTTCTCATCTGGAAATTACTGTATCAGTCAGGATAGGCTGTATTATACTGTAGTAACAAACAAACTCAAAACCTCAGTGGCTTAAGATGACAAAGATTGTCTCCTGCTGACTCCACAGATACATATACAGCATGTTAGTCAGGGGACTCTGTTCATTTTGGGTCCCAGGCTGATGGAGAAGATGCTGTCAGGAACAACTCCAAGTACCAATCAAGCACAGCATGGGCTTTTAAGAGATGCCACTTCATCTTCCATTTTATTGGCCAAAGCAAGTTGCATTACTCCACCTAACTCAAAGGAAGATAAAGAGCAATCCTATATTGTACTCATAAGAAGAAACAGAAATATTCAGAGGACAGCCCTAATGGCTACCACAAATGCCCACCAAACACACCAGGCAGTTGTCTGCGGCCTCCGTAAGCAGCACAGAGCTACAGGGCAGACAAAAGCAAAATTTATTGCTTACTTTGTTTCTGCTCATCTCTTCCTCTTCCCTGAATATCTTTGACACAGGGACTCTAAATTCACACAATTGGAGTATGATGAAATGTAAGATTTTAGAAAAACAGAGAGTATACAGAAAAACATTAAAGTATACAGAAAAATATTTTGTTCAAATCTTTGGGATAGTCAAGTATCATCTAGACAAAATACATAGATGATTCCTTACTCTTTCCATTCAGTTCAGCCATTAAGTTCACGAAGATCACACTTGAACTTCACTGTAACTGTCGTTGATGGGCTGGGCTAGCATTTTCCTTCTGGTTGCAACTCTTAACCGATTCCTTGTTCACGCAGAAGGGAATGAGCTTCAGGCCAACTATGATTCATTTTCACTCTCACCTTATTTTACTTCTGATCCTCCCTGCTGCTGATAACCTTTTCTTTCTCTCCTACTTCCTTTCTATGCATTGTAATTTTCCTAATTTGCATGCAGCAATTTGCTTTTTTGTTCCTGCAGCTTCTACAAAATATTTTTCTCTTTTAATTATTCAAGAGTATTCTTCTGTACATTAAAGTTTCTGAATGAAGACTTTTGGGAGCTTTTCTGGCTTGTCAAAAAATGAGCTTCAATTTGGACCAAACATAACCAAAGCAAACTATGGACAGTAGTATACAGTAATATATTAATAACTTTTTATCAATGGTTAAAAAAAATGCTAAGTGAAAGAAAGTAGACAAAAATTACTACATGTTGTTTGACTCTATCTATACAAAATGTAAAATACAAATAAATTATAGAGATAGAAATAGATTAGCAGTTATGTATGGCAGGAGAAGTATACAGAGATTGAGAGATGACTCCTAAGGGGTAGGTTTTTTTTGTTTATTTGTTTTTG
>JAQZBX010031372.1:0-26355 GCA_029593785.1 Cabassous unicinctus | reverse complement strand
CAGCAATAAGCAACATATTCAAGATAGAAATAAAGGGGGAAATCTAGCCAAAATTATTGTGGCTGAAAGACCAATCCCAAATCCTGCCCCATTTGCCCCAGATGATGACTCAGATGCCTTGCCAGGTGATAATGGCTATCCAGCTGATCCATGCAATACAGATGGATGCATAGTGAGACCCATCACTATAGATTAATCTACTAAGAGAAGTAATGATGATTATCTTGTGTCAGTAACAGAACAAAGGGCATTTTCTAGATAAGAAACCAGGTAGCAAATTAATACAATTAGAAAACATATCTAATGATGCTAACTAATCAAATACTTAGAAGTTTTGGAAAAAAAGCTTTCAGAAATAGAAAGATCACTGATTGGTAACCTAAAGCCTAGAAATTAAGATGGCCCTTACAACATTTTTAAAGCATATTTAACAGCAGTGAAAACAGGGACTTGGTCCTCTGCTGGGGATGCCACTAATATCTTGATGAAGCTGAGGCTGCTGACTATGATTTGTGGTGGCTTTACTAATTGTCCATTAGAAGCAGAAGCAACAAACCAAATTAAGGCAATTATACTAAGATCAGCACCCAGTCATGAGAGAATGGCTCTATTCACAATTTTCACAGGTGCTGACACAATTGGCAAATTAATTGGTGTAATTAGAACTGCTGGAGAATTGTCAGGATAAAAGTGATGCATTCAGAACACTGTTGAGGTTTGAAAAATCAATGGGACCACCACCATTTAATGCAGAATGGGGGCGGGGACTATATCAATAAGGAAAACAAAGAAAGGAAATGGGATAATTTATTCAGGAACCCCTTCAACAGTAGGAACTGGAGATTTAGGAAGTTAACAACATCATTTAGAACAATAGTGATGGCAGACAGAACTTTAGACCACCCAGAAGCTTTTACACAACTAGGGCAGTAAGGGGTAAAATGCAAGGTAAATCAAGAAAAAGGATGGAGACATATAAAGGCCTTATCTCACTATAGGGACATGGCAGTCTCTGTCTCCTAGGAAAAGCCAGAGACAGTCACCCATATATAAGGTTAAGCATTTCTAAGAATAATTGTAAATATGAACAACATTTAATATTAGCAGATAGTGGATACCAAATAACAATGACTAAAAGCCAGGTTAACCAATAAGAAGAAAATAAAGAAAAGAATTAAATTGAAGATCTGGGAAGCAAAATCAGCATATGAACCTGGATTAATAGGTATATTATAATAGAAGAAATGGAGCTTGTGAAAGTCAAATGCCTAATAGTATCTAATTTAGAAAATAAATTGGGAATGGACATTATGACACCAAATGTAAATAGAGATAAGCGTATATATGACAGTTTTACTAGCAAAGGCTATATGGACTCCTGTCTTGCTACCAGATGTAAATAGATTAATGAATATCCTACAGTATAATTTAAAAGATTTCCAGGTTATTACTAAAAAGAAACAAGAGCTACTGGAAAAAAAGGCATAATAATCCTGATCAGCTCACTTTATAATAATCCCATTTGGGCAAGTGAAAAGCCAGATGGATTTTATAGACTTACAGTAGATTTTAGAAATCTCAATAAAGTGTCTCCTAAACTAGAAGGAACACTACCAGATTTTGGTGTACTAATTAATAATTGCCACAGGAAAACATATGTGATATACATAGATCTTAGTACATATTGCTAGACAAGGCAACCTATGACAGCATAAGAAGGAAGGCAATATATGTTCAACAGATTATCCCAAGGCTATATTAATATCCCAGTAATAGCTTGCAACCACTTAATATAATTTACATACATTTTCTAACACATATCCACACCAGGATGCAATCTTATCATACGTTGATGACATCATCATAGTTGGAACAGCCAAAAAAGAACAGGGGAACACTAAAATACAAATAATATCCTTTCTAATAGAAAGAGGCTGGACTACAAATCCTAGTAAGGCGCAAGGATCAGACACCATTGTAAAATTTTTAGAAATACATTGGTACTCAGAAGGATGAACTATACCACATCCAATCATAAACAAATTATAACACTTACAACAACCCAACACAAAAGAAAGGGACATTTGGCTATTGGAAACAGCATATAACCCATATAGATACATTGTTGAAACCAATATGTCAAACATATACCTGTGTGGAATTATAACTTATTAGAAATAAGCATTGATAGATCCAGACTCTAAATTTAGACAGGAATGTACATTTACACAAGGGTTTACCACGTGGTCATTATGGACCAAGGCATGAAAAAACTCTCTAAATTCTATGCAGTCGGTTTCTGGGCTAAAAAATTTTTTGGGCTGAGACCAGATGCTCTCCATTAGAAAAGAATGTTTGAGTACTGTATGGAGCACTACAACATACAAAGCCATTAAGAGCAAAACAAAGCATATTGCTAAGAATCCCATAACCTTATGCTTTGCTTGCATAAGCTAATCAAACACCAAATGAGCACAAAGGAATTTTGCCAGATCAATGGCTTCTCAATTAGAAATGGTGGTATACATCTGAGCAGGATGTTCAGATGGACAGTTGATCCTCTGCTTTAACTGAGAAAAATCTCAGCATTGCCAACTGAGGGCTTGCTTGAATAATTTCTGAGGGAGGGTCAATCCAAGCACAAGGAGTTGGGTAATGGGAACCACCCTCAACAAGGCACTTGAAAATGGATAATTTACAGATGGTGGCACTACCATGACCTCCTCTTGAGTATGCTGGAAGACTGCAGCCTTGAGAATTAAAGATACAAAAACCTTAACTAGTGAGGAAACAGGGCAGTCACAATATATAGAATTAGTAACAATATAGCTTTCAGTTGAATAAATGCTAAAGAGAAAAAGAAGAGAACAAACACATGTACAGATTTCTGGTCAGCAACTAATGAAATGGCAACATGGTATGAATTATGGAAACTGAATAACTGCCAAATTAAAAACTATGATTTTTGGGGCAAAGAATATGGGATAAATAGCTTCAAAAATAGATATCATAACCACACACGTATTGGCACATCAAAAGGACATATCTAAGAAAACAAGACATAATAATGAAATAGACAGGTTAACTAGGATAGAAAAAGAATATAAATCAATTATACCTAAAGTAATAATAAATAAATAAAAGAGAGAACAGAAAATATAGAAAGAGGAAAATATATGAATAGGCAAATCAATAGACAGTACCCAAAGATTACATGGTACAATTAATTGGATACAAAAGATGAATTTGCCCACATATGCACACATTTAAAGATAAATTGCTCACAAATGTGAGATCTGTAAAAAAAAAATCAAGCATGGTAACATAAAAACACCATTATCTGATGGAAAAAAAACAGACACAGCATTTTAAATAAAAATTTACTGCATATGTCCAGTGCAGCTAACAGTAAATAAGGATGAATCTTATAATATATTAGACTCATGGCCAGGAATTGGCATGCTTTCTCCATATAAAAATAATCTTTGGAAATCAACAAATAAAGCTCTTGAAACATGGATGGCATGTTATGGAAATCCTCTAATCAGAACAAGGTAGCCATTTTACAGGAAAAGAAGTGCCCAAGCAGGTAGAGAATGAAGAAATATGCTAGAACTTTCATTTAGCATACAACCTCACAGCAGCAGGAAGCATAAAAAGATGCAATGGACTATTACAAAAGAAATTGAGAACACCAACAAATAATGCAAACCTGAAAGGCTGATCTAAGCAAGCTTGGAAGGCCACTAAAGCCTTAAATCATAGGGCAAGCTTGTAGTTACATAGCCAAGTTGACATGATTAGAACATACCCTACTGAAATAAAAATATGTGGTAATACAGAAAGACATACTGAAAATGGAGACAGTGAAAAGTGTTAGAGGCATGAGCAGAACTATGAATATCAGAGAAGTTTTAACATCAGCCTTACACAAGACTTACTGGCTAACTGTACAAAAGGGCACCTAGCGCATTTTAAATACATGAATATCATGCCTATCTAACTTGCAGATGTGTGTCAGGGTACCAATCATGACAGTCCTAGAGGGATTATTCACATTTTCAATCTGCATCCTGGATGGAAGCCAAATTCACTGCGAGAATTGAGGAGAAACCAGTAGCAAAGTTTCCACTTTCTTTCTCCAACTTTTACAACGCCACTAAACAACTAAACAATTTTAACTCCATTGAATCTGAACTTAAATCCACACCTCCAAATGTATCAGCTCTACACCATTGTAAATTCAGCACTTTCAAAGAGTAAAGAGACAGTGGAACAAAGCATCAAATGTGACGAGGAACTCCAGGGCCTTAAATGGAATAACTAGGATGACCAGTGCCAACCTGGAGGACTGAGGACTTTACTAAATCTACCACTGAAGGTACCAAGTCTGACTTACCTGCACTTTTAGAAACTATTCAAGACTTGAATGAACAATACCCAGATTTGATACCCAATTTGCTTTCTGTAATCACATATTATAGTGAAATAGCAGACATATATTATGCACACTGAGTTGTTGGTACTCTGAAAATGATGAAACTGGCAACAAAAGCAGCCCAAAGGGTTCTAAGTAGACTTTTTGCTGGCAGAGTAGCTCCTATTTAATGAAATTAGTAACACATCCATGGGAAATATCATCTAATTGTTCTAAATGTTTGTATATCTTGTTATTGTTTAGTGTTGTTTATGGGTTTTTTTTGTTTTTTTTTTTCGGAGAAGTATTGCAAATAATACTAAACATGGGAGATATAAGAGACTTCTTATAACCTCTTTCACTTTCTCTGGCCCTAATCTTTTTCCTTCAAGGGAAAGTGGAAAAGAGCATGTAAATAGGACAAGAAGAATAAAGTGTCAAAGAGAAAACTTAACACACACACAAAAACAGCAGCTAAATAAAACCCTAGAGTAGAGAGAGAAGCTAGTCAACTGAATAAACCCATCAAGATAAAATGACCAGAGGACAACAAAAAATTACAAACCATACTAAGAAAGACAAAGACATGGCCCAGTCCAATGAACAAGCTAAAAACCAGGAAGAGATGCAGAAGATTGAACTACTAATCAAAGCTGTCCAAACAAATATCATAGACCAACAATGTGAAATGAAGGAAGAGATTAAGGATATTAAGAAGACACTGGGAAAATATACTGAAGAAATTGTAAACATACATAAAAAGATAATGGATATGATGGTGATGAATGGCACAATCCAAGATATCACAAAGACACTGGAATCACATAACAGCACATTTGAACAGGCAGAAGAGAGAATTAGTGATGTGGAAGACAGTACATCTAAAATCAAACAGATAGTAAAACAGACAGATAATAAGATAGAAAAAATCCAGCATGGACTTAGGGATTTAACCGACAACACAAAACGCACAAACATACGCAAGATAGGCATTCCAGAAGTAGAAGAGAAGGGAAATGGAACAGAAGGAGTGTTGAAGGAAATAATGGCTGAAAACTTCCCAACCCTATTGAAGGAGACGGACATACATGTCCAGGAAGCACAGTGCACCCCAAACAGTATAAATCCCAACAGACCTACACCAAGACATATGCTTGTCAAAATGTCCAATGCTCAAGACAAAGAGAAAATACTCAAGGCAGCAAGAGAAAAGAGAACATTCACTTACAAGGGAAGCTCAATAAGATTAAGTGCTGATTTCTCATCTGAAACCATGGAGGCAAGAAGGTAGGGTTATGGCATAGTCAAGGTACAAAAAGAAAAAAACTTCCAGCCAAGAATTCACTATCCAGCAGAGGTGGCATTCAAAAATGAGGAAGACTTCAAAATATTCATAGATAAACAGAAATTAAGAGTGTATGCCAATAAGGAACCTGCCCTTCAAAAAATGCTTTTGCAGGTTGAAAGGAAAAAATAAGAGATAGAGAGTTGGAGGAGAGTGCAGTAAAAACTAAAAAGACAAAATAAATAAATAAGTAAAACCAACATATGACATGTACAAGCCCAAAGAAAATGTGGCTAATGTAAGTAATTTCTTGAGAGTAGTAACACTGAATGTTAATGGATTAAATTCACTAGTCAAGAGACACAGATTGGCAGAACGGATAAGGAAATATGATGCATCCATATGCTGTCTACAAGAAACCCACCTTAGACCCAGGGATTCAAGGAGGCTGACAGAGAAATGGCTGGAAAACAATTTTACAAGCAAACAATACCCAAAAAAGACTGGGAGTAGCAATAGTCATATCAGACAAAAAAGACTTTAAATGCAAAATTATTGAAAGTGACAAATATGGACACTATATATTATTAAAAAGGGTAATCTTTCAAGAAGAATTAACAATCATAAACATTTATGCACCTAATTAGGGTGCCTCAAAATACATGAGGCAAACACTGGAAAACCTAAGTGGAGAAATAGATATCTCTACAATTATAGTGGGGGACTTTAAGACAACATTATTACAATTAAACAGAACATCTCTACAGGGAATCAATAAAGAAATAAAAACTCTGAATAATACATTATTGGATATGGACCTAATAAACATACACAGAGCGCTACACCCAAATACAGCGGGATATACATTCTTCTCAAGTGCACATGGATCATACTAAAAGATAGACCACATGCTAGGCCACAGAAAAAATCTCAATGAATTCAGAAAGATTGCGATTATACAAAGTAATTTCTCAGACCACAAAGAATTGAAATTGGAAATCAGTAAGGGCCAGAGAACCAGATTAGTCACAAAGATATGGAAGTTAGATAACACACTCTTAGACAAACAGTGGGTCAAGGAGGAAAACTCAAAAGAAACCAGTATCTACCTTGAAACAAATGAAAATGACAACACAGCATATCAAAACCTATGAGATGCAGCAAAAGTGTACTGAGAGGGAAAATCATAGCAATTAATGCATACATCAAAAAAGAAGAAAGAGCTAAAGTCAAAAGCCTAACTGCATACGTGGAGGAATTGGAAAACAATGAAAACCAACCCCAAAGGAAGCAGAAAGAAGGAAATATCAAAGATTAGAGCATAACTAAATGAAATAGAAAATAAGAAAGCACTAGAAAAAATAAACAATACCTAAAGCTGGTTCTTCGAGATCAATAAAATTGATAAACCCTTAGTCAGACTAACAAAGAAAAAAAGAGAGCAGATGCAAATACACAAAATAAGAAATGAAGAAAGGGATATCACCACTGACCCCACAGAAATAAAGAGTATCATAAGAGGATACTTTGAAAAATTATATGCCAACAAGATTGATATTTTAGAGGAAATGGACAAATGCCTAGAAACACACAAGCAGCCTACATTGATGAAAGAAGAAATTGATGAACAAAACAGACCACTCACAAGTAAAGAGGTAGAATCAGTCATCAAAACCTCCCAAATAAGAAGAGCCCAGAGACAGATGGCTTCAAAGGCAAATTCTACCAAACATTCTGGAAAGAAGCAACACCAATCCTGCTTAAACACTTCCAAAAAATAAAGGAAGAAAGAACAATGCCTAACTCATCTATGAAGCCAACATTACCCTAATAAAAGACAAGGATGCCCACTGGCACTGCTCCTTTTTAACATTGACTTAGAAGTACTTTCTTGAGCACTGAGGCAAGAAAAAGATATAAAAGGCATCCAAATTGGAAAGGAAGAAGTAAAAATTTAACTATTTGCAGATGACATGATCCTATACATAGAAAGCCCTGAGAAATCTATAACAAAAATTTATAGAAGTTATAAGTGAGTTAGTAAAGTCGCAGGCTATAAGATCAATGCTAAAAAATCAGTAGCATTTCTGTACACCAATAACGAGAAATCTGAGGAGGAAATCAAGAAAAAAATACCATTTACAATAGTAGCTAAAAGAATCAAACACTTAGGAATAAATTTAACTAAAGGTGAAAAGGACTTATATACAGAACACTACTCAACACTGTTAAAGGAAATTAGAGAAGACTTAAATAAGTGGAAGAATATTTCATGTTCATGGATAGGAAGACTAAACATCATCAAGATGTCTATCCTACCCAAACCAATCTACACATTTAATGCAATCCCAATAAAAATCAACACAGTGTTTTTTTAATGATTTGGAAAAGCTAACTACAAAATTTATTTGGAAGGATAAGAGGCCCTGAATTGCCAAGGACATATTGAAAAAGAAAAATGAAATTGGAGGTATCATACGGCCTGACTTTAAAACATATTACAAAGCTACAGTGGTCAAAACTTCATGGTATTGCCACAAGGATAGACATACCGACCAATAGAACCAAATTGAGAGTTCTGGTATAGATCCTCACATATACAGTCAACTGATATCTGACAAGGCCACCAAGCCCACTCATTTGGGAGAGAATGGCCTCTTCAACAAATGGTGCTTGGATAACTGGATATCCATATCCAAAAGATTGAGAGAAAAACACCATCTCACACCTTATATAAAAATAAACTCAAGATGGATGAATGATCTAAATATAAGAACCATGATCATAAAGACTTGGGAGATAATGTAGGGAAGCATCTGCAGGACCTTGTATTGGCAAATTGTTTCATGAACTTCACACCCAAAGCACGAGCAGCAAAAGGAAAAATAGATAAATGGTGTATTAGTCAGCCAAAGGAGTGCTAATGTGAAATACCAAAAATGGGATGGTGTTTATAAAGGGTATTTATTTTGGGTAGAAGTCCACAGTTACCAGGCCATAAAGCATAAGTTTCTTCCCTCACCAAAGTCCATTGTCACCTGTTGGAGCAAGACAGCTGCCGACATTTGCCCAGGGTTCAGGCTTCTTGGGTGCCTCTCTTCCCGGGGCTGCGTTTCTCTCCGGGCTTAGCTCCTGGTTCCTCCACAAGGTCAGCTGTAGGCGATCAGGCAAATGGCTTGCTTCTCTTCTCCTGGGGCCTTCTTTCCAACATCAAAACTGCTTTTCAAAGACTGCTATTCAAAACCGTTCTTGCCATGCCTTTTATATTTGATTCCCCACCCACCAAGGGGTGGGGCTCAGTGCCCTAATCATAACCTAATCATGCCCAGATTAACAGATCAGTTTACAAGCATGATCTACTTATATTTTTGGAATTCATAATTACATCAAATTGGCCAATGGTTACAAATGGGATCTCCTCAAAATTAAAAACTTTTGCACCTCAAAGGACAATATAAAGAAAGTAAAAAAGCAGCCTACCCAATGGAAGAAAATATTTGGCAACCATATATCTAATAGGAGCCCAATATCCTGCACATATAAAGAAATCCTATGCCCAGAAAACAAAAAGTCAAACAACCCATTTAAAAAATGGGCAAGTGACCTTAAAAGACACTTCTCCAAGGAAGAAATACAAATGGCTAAAAAGCACATGAAAAGATGCTCAACATCACTAGCTATTAGGGAAATGCAAGTCAAAACTACAATGTGACCATCTTACACCCATTAGAATGGCGGCTATTAGAAAAGCAGCAAACTATAACTCTTGGAGGGGATGTGGAGGAATGGGAAGACTCATCCACTGCTGGTGGGAATGTAGAATGGTCCAGCCATTGTGGAGGACAGTTTGGCAGTTCCTGAAAAAACTAACTATAGAACTTCTATATGATCAAGCAATCTCCCTGCTGGGTATATACCCAGAAGAATTGAAAGCAAAGACACGAAGAGAGATATGCACACCAATGTTCATAACGGCATTATTCACTATTGTTAAAAGGTGGAATCAACCCAGGCGCCCATCAAATGATGAATGGATAAAGAAAATATGGTACATACATACAATGGAACATTACTCAGCTGTAAGAAAGAATAAAGTGCTAACACACAGGATAACATGGATGAATCTTGGGGACCTTATGTTGAGTGAATAAGCCAGGATGAACAGTACATGACCTCACTGATATGAACTAAGGAAATTGAGCAGACTCAGAGAGCTATTGTCTGGAAGATAGGTTTACCAGAAATAGAAAGACAGGAGAAGGTTGTGAAACATCACCCATACGGATGTAATCTATGGTAAGGTGAAAGAGTGTATGGTAAGGTGAAGGGATAGGACAGGAGGGTAGTGATATTATTAGGTTGGGTGGTGCAGTGTTGACAGGTGGGTATGTTGGGAAGGGTGGGTTAGAAAGTCCAGGGCACTGGGGAGAGGGTTGGGAGAGGGACCAGGTGAACATGGGGGATTTGCGGGTATGTGGTTGAAAGTACAAAGTTGGGAATTCTCTTATGGCAATATGACAAGGAAGGGTTACTGGTTTAGGGTGGCTTTCAGGATAAGGCCCATCTGGAGCAGGCTCCTAAGGAGTGTGTGATAATGTCATAACGTGTTGTATGACATCATTGTATAATAATATGTTGTATGACATAATGTGTTGTATGACATAATATGTTGTATGACATCATTCTGTCATAATGTCTTGTATCAGTGGGTGGAGACCCACATAATGAGTGGGAAGGAGTGGGACTCCCATCCTCGGGAGGACCAATTTGTTCACAAATAGACAGGCAGGAGTCTGGTGAGACCAAGGGCAGTTCCTAATAGGGGAGGACAAACCAGTGTGTCAAAACCTCAATCTTGTTGCATGTAACTATGAATCTTGTAATCCAACGAGTCAAGCCAGGGGGGGTCACTGTGGGCCCCAGGGGGAGGAGGAGGGAGGAATAGAATAGTTCGAAGAAGGGTAATTGGAGGTCAGTGGAAACGTTCTGCATGATCTTACAGTGATGAACACAGTACATGGTAAATATCATTAAAATTTATAAAAATGTACAATCTTAAATATAAATCATAGTGGAAACCATTGACCACGTTTAGTAGCTATGTTTCACTATTTGTATAACAGTTATAACAAAGGTACCATCCACATATAAAAAAGTATTAATATGGGGGGAAAGAAAAGGGGGAGGATGTTGGGTATATGAGAGTCTCCTGTATTCTGTGAGTGACTTTGCTGTGACCTAAAACTTCTTTTAAACAAAATGAAAAATAGTGAGACTCCAGGGAATGAGTGGGGGAAGGTGTCACAGTACAGACAAGACACCAGATATTGCTGTGATGAAAGGCAAAATGTCAAAAAAATATATTTTTTAAATATTTTTCTTTTTTTTATATCCCAAACTTTTCATTTTATTTTTAGTTTTTTTAAATTTTTATGTATTTTATCTCATGTGTAAACTTATCATTATTATTTCATTTTCCTATTCATTGTATTTGGCTAGCCATTACAATAGCCATCTTTGTAGAAGTTTTGGATCACAGAATGGTTACAACTGAGGCAGGGGAGACTTTTTGGTGTGGGGTGTCAGGGATGGGGGATGCATTGGAGGAAGTTCACCTGAGCACACATATAAGGTATGTAAAAATGTTCAAATGTTCACAGGACATTGTCATAGTGGGTGGAGACTCACATAATAACCAAGAGAATACTGAATTCCCATCCTGAAGGGCTCTGCCACATTCACTAAGGGAGCAGCAACAGTCCTCCAAGTTCAGGGGCACTGACTGGCAAAGAAGGATGATCCACTGATGGGATCTTGATATTGATGACTGGCTTATGAGTCTCTGTTCTTGAAACTGAAACCTAGCCTATTGTTACGGGGTGCCTAAAAGTTGCCTCCTGAGAGCCTCTTTGTTGCTCAAATGTGGCCTCTCTCTAAGCCAAACTCAGCATATGAATGCATTACCTTCCCCCAGCATGGGACATGACTACCGGGGATGAGACTTACTGGTACCAAGGGATTGCTACCAAGCACCAACTAGCAATGTAACTGGGAAAAGACCTTGAAGAAAAGGGGGAAAAGGTAAAGACAAATGAGTTTATATGGCTAAGAGACTTCAACGTGAGTCAGGAGGTCATCCCAAAGTTAACGATTATGCACATCTCAGGAAGATCTCATAGCATGCCAAAGTGGATACTACCCCCAAATCATGGGGCTCCTGATGGCTCTGGAGACACACAGGGTGTCAGGGTGGATTTCTCCAGATTTTGGTACCTTGTCAGTGAGTCTTACTTTGGAGTTTGTGCTCCTAAGAGTGAAAGAGTTGGACTCAATTATGTCTTCCCTGCACATGGCTCATTTGTCCCTTCTATTTAAACCTATACTTGGTGCTGAAGTTTGTAGGTGTACGTCCAGAGACTTGAGTCTTTGGGCTGTCCATGTACCAGCTGGGCCCAGAACCTCGGCCGAGTTGCAACACCTACATTACAGCTCATTGGACTCACCCAGGACAACTGGCGGTAGATGATGATGGACAATGGCTGTCCCAGGGAACGGAGAGAGTCTGGAGCTGCAGGCAGGATAGTCCCATCCATCTTCCCCATGAGCTTTAAGCTTCTTCTCAATTGGAGGTGGAGTGGATGTCACCATCCCAGAATCCTTAGGATTGGGAAAAGAACTATGGACTAGAGTGTACTTAATGGTATTCTACTATAGTCATATTGTGATTCTAGCAATGGAAGAAATTACAACATTGATGTGGAGCCAGTGGCCACTGGAGGCTTTGGGGGCAGGGAGATGGAAAACAATTGTAATACGGGGGCTTTTTCGGGACTTGGAAATCACCCTGAGTGGTGTTGCAATGACAGATATAGGCCATTTTATATCATCACACAATATACAGAACCGTGTGGGAGAGAGCGTAGACTACAATGTGAACTATGGTCCTTGCTTAATGGCAAAGCCCCAGGATGCATATATCAATTGCAATGAATATGCCACACTAATGAAGGATATTTATGTGGGAGGGTGGGGGAGGTGTGGGGAGTGGGGTATATGGGAATCTCTGTATCTTTTGTGTAACATTTATGTAACTATGTATCTTTTAAAAAATAATACTGTAGCCATTTGGCAATTTGATGTAATTAAGAATTCCAAAAATATAATTGCATCATGCTTGTAAACTGATCTGTTAATCTGGGCATGATTAAGTTATGATTAGGGCGTTGACTGGGCCATGTCAGTAGGGCATTGAGTCCAACCCATTGGTGGGTGGGGGAATTGAATATAAAAGGCAAGGCAAAGGACAGAGGGAGCAGTTTTTGAGTTGCAGTTCTGAAGTTGGAGTTTTGATGTTGGAGTTTTGATACTGAGAGAAGGCCCCAGGAGAAGAGAAGTGAGCCGTTCGCCTGATAGTCTACAGCTGACCTTGTGGAGGAGACAGAGGAGCTAAGCCTGGAGAAAAATGAAGCCCCGGGAAGAGAGGAACCCAAGAAGCCTGAACCCTGGGAAACGTCGGCAGCTGTCTTGCTCCAACACGTAGCAACAGATTTTGGTGAGAGAAGAAACTTAACACTTTATCACCTGGTATCTGTGGACTTCTACCCCAAATAAATACCCTTTATAAAGACCAACCCATTTTTGGTATTTCACATTAGCACACCTTTGGCTGACTAATACAAATACTAAAAAAAAAAGAGAGAAGTTTGACTAGTAATGAAACCACATCTACCAAAGACTCAATTATGCAAATTAAAGTAAAATATTTAATTTCTGGCTGGCTATCCTGGATAGCAGAAATAAGTAGCTAGCTCAGGATACCTACATGAGTATATTAAAAAGTCAGAATTAGAATATGTTTTCTCTCATGCTTGTGCAGATTACTTTAAACAACATTTCCTGTAGAAATGTTATAACTTGATATATTTAAATAGGGATGGAGATTACCACCATAAGCACATTAGAGTCCACAATCTAACCACATGGGCAAAGCAAGAACTACCATTGTTTTATAAGTACTGATATAGTTATAGCTTACCATGCAATAGGAAATTTCTGAACAATTCTTGTGCTGTGTATAGTTACTATAATTTTGTAGGCAGAAATATGGCAAGTCTTAGACATGAGCTCACATGACCCACAAAATAGGAAAAGTTGTGTTACTTAGAAATGTCATCTAGAGAAAGCTCTTTGGCTATGACACAATGAGTATATAAGGAAATCAGTGATGAGTATTATGATGATTTTTATGATGATGAGGAAAACGAAAGAGACAAAGAGGCAGAAGAGGAAGAAGGGGACAATACCACTTTACTCAGTATTACATCATGACCACATACCATACCTATGACTCTCATATAGCAACAACTGTTAAATTCTACAAAAGAAGGGTCTAAGGTTAATGTGAAATTACCTCCATTACCATACAATAAGATAATGAGAACAGGGATACCAAGGAGCTATAATGATAGTCATATAACACTTAAGGTCACAGAATAACCATATACCTTTCATTATGGAAATATGACTATATATGTAACTAAATTAGCCACACCAGAAGCTGCATTTTTAAAACCAGAAGTATTATGAGAGCAATTTGATAATGAGCTTGCATATGCAGAATTAGATTAGTGACATAGGATATTTTCCTTAGAGTTAAACCTTTTTTTTTTATTAAAAGAATTTTATAAATTTAGGCTAGAATTTACAAATGTTAGTAAACAAATACTGGTCATTAGGATATGAAATAATTATTTGAAACCACACATTGAGAAATACCAACTACTAACATCTTTGCAAGACCAGACTGAACAGGCCTCTGCATGCCATTTTGGAATGACCAAACATATATAGTTAGGTCATACAATAATACTCACATTAATACCACAAGGCTAGTAAATTAAACAACCAGGGACAAATTTGCAACAAAAAGCCAATAAGACCTGTATAGGGGTTAAAATCCCAATAACTGTATTCATCACTCTTAATTACACCCATAGAACATTGACCAATATAACTCAGGAGTTACTTATAAACTTTGCAAAAATAACGCAATGGAAGAATTGGGGAAAAATTGTTTAAATGATTAACAATAGTACATGGTACAGTGGTAATTACTAATATACTAGTCAGTAAGTGGTATCATCAAACTAATTTAATAGACCTAGAAAACAGGGAGAATGTTACCTTATATTATTGGGCACCTCATAGTGATTTAATTAGAACTTTTAAAACCAGAACAAATGCCTAATATCAGTAAAACAGTAATGGCAAGATTGGTGATGGCCACAGAAAGTCTCATCTCTTTTAGGATTGAGTTAACAGAATGGACTGTTAAGGAAAACATTAAGAAAAATGCTATAGCTGAAATTCCATAACCTCATTTGACTTGATAACTTTGCAGCCTCCCTGTAAAGATATACACACATGGGCAGTGTATTAGTCAGCTAAAAGGGGGGCTGATGCAAAATACCAGAAATCTGTTGGTTTTATAAAGCGTATTTATTTGGGGTAGAAGCTTACAGTTACCAGGCTATAAAGCATAAGTTACTTCCCTCAACAAAGTCTATTGCCATGTGTTGGAGCAAAATGGCTGCTGACACCTGTGAGGGTTCAGGCTTCCTGGGATCCTCTCTTCCCGGGGCTTGTCTCCCTCCAGGCTCAGCTCCTCTGCTATCTCCACAAGGCCATCTGTAGACTATCAGGTGAACAGCTTGTTTCTCTTCCCAGGGACTTTTCTCTTTCCTCATGACCAAGCTCCTCTGTGTGCTTACTTCCCAGGGCTCCAGCTCAAAAACTCCAACCTCCCTTCTCTGTAGTGCAGTTTCTCTGTGAGTCCCCACCTACCAAGGGAGCAGGGACTCAACATCCTACTGATGTGGCCCAATCAAAGCCTTAATCATTATTTAATCAAGTAAAAGTAAAACCCCTGAATCCAATATAATTTAATATATCCAGAGGAAAAGACCAGTTTACAAACACAATCCAACATTTGTTTTTGGAATTCATCAATAATATCAAACTGCTACAGGCACAATTCACGATGAATATACAAAGACCAAAACTAGATCACTAGAAGCATGAGACGATGTTATACTATAACCCTTACAGCTTTGTAAATATTCTGCAAAAGGAATCATGTAGTTTATGTCCTAACAATGCCACAATAGTTGAACCATGTAAGGTATAGAGAGGAACAATACAGACTAAGAATTATTATACAGAATATTATCCCTAGTGGCATACTGCAAGTTATTAGATGGCAGCAACTATTCCAACTCCTAGAATTTAGGAACCTAACTACTCCCAAAAGATATCTGTCATTGTTGACCCTAGTAGTGTGGTACATGCCTTACAATTTAATAAGAGAGAATTTATAGCTAGTGTTGAAAGTACCGTTATGCAGTAAAGACTTTCAAGAACCATTTCTGGATTGGTGGATTTTAATACTCAAAGATTTTGAAAGCTACTGACAAAAAACTGTCAGAAAACCAGTGTAAGATGCTGCAACAGAAACTAAAATATATGAGGAATATTTTGACTGTCACTCATATAGGTAAATGTTAAGCACTAAATACTGCTGATAATCTTATTCGATCCAAATTAGTTGTGATTTATGATAACAGATGTGATTACATAGGAGCATATGAAATGTGACTATTAGCCCTGTAAGTAGAAAAACTGAAACTGAGATATCATACCATGGTAATACCCCAATTTGAAAGAGGAGTGTGGATGCTTAGATCAGATCAAATACCACAGAAACAGAAGGTATACAGATATCAGCACATTAAGTATATATCTATTACCTAGTTACATAGAGATACTAGAATGAAACATTCTTATGACTTTAGCTAAAATGCCATAGAAATTACTAGTATATAATCTAGGTAATTGGATTATGATAATATGGTCTAAAAATGAAAGGAATATAACTTATTGGAATAAGGGCAGTAATGTGGAATTTCTCTTCCAAGGTTGTATCAAATTTCAAAAAATTACAAACATTATGATTGAAGGAAAAATTCATTATGCCTGGTCGATAAAAGTTAAAAGAAATCTGAGGTTGAACAATGAGGTATATCATATTGCTAAGAAGGAATTAACTCTAACTAGTATACCAAAAACATTGGCAAAATAGGATCAAGAGAATCAATACTTGGTGGAAGAGACAAAAGCTGTCCAATCTTTATTACAAAACGTGGAGACAGATCGTGAGAAATAAACTGATAATGGCTTTACTAAATACTGCCTATATTGCAACAGAAAAATGTTTGCAGCATGCTCTAAGCCCTTGCACACTTATAACTGTCATAAAGATGATATTTACTTAGAAGAAATATTGTCAAGGTTTGGAAAAATTAAACTTTTGGAAATTTGGAGAATGGATATTTCCATGTTAAAGGAAATATAGCAGCTATCATATCAATCGTATAAGGTATTATAGTGTTTAAATGCTTATTAAAGAAGTGTTGTGTAAAAATATTGTGTTCCCAAATCGAAGAGTGGATTGTTGTGTATTACAATGATATTAATGACCTTGAATTCTAAAAAAAAACATTGTAATCATATTAACCACAATTAGAATGCAAAACCTATTGAGTAAAAAAAAAGTAAACATGTTTACCACGATTAGAATGAAAAGAAATTGATTAATACAAGCTCTTATAACAAGTGATAACCAGACATTTGTGCAAAATGTGATCTGGGCTGGCTTAATGCCAGCCAAAGGGGCACCCAGAGCAAAGGCTGCTTCAGTGAGCATCAGGTTGAGACAGATTGACACAGGGTCTCTCTGACTCCCACCGTCAATGCCCGTGCATGCTTTAAAGAAACAGAAGCTCACTGTCCCTCTCACTGTTGCACTGTGACCATAGCCTCCCGCCCTGGGCTTTTGATCCTTGGCTGCATGCTTTGGAAACCTCTTGTTAAAAATACACCTGCTTCTTTCAGGCCTCAAGCTTATAGACTTTCGAGAATCTGGTATCCTCCACCTTTAATGTGGTGCGTGCCCTTGACCTGGCTATTGAGCATTGGTTGTATTGGCAGTTTGCAATTAAACAAGCAAATACATTGTATTGAACATTCCAGCTATCCTTCTGTGGAATCTGCTTTGAAGTGCTGAATTTACATTCGATTTCCCTCTGCTTTCAGTTTGTTGCAACTACCTTTACATGACAAAGCTTTACCTTGGTGTGATAGAATAGAATAGAATAATAGAATGCTTCCTATGCACTGTTTGATTACCAACACATCATGTATTTTTTTTTTTTTTTCTGGTGTATCAGGACTCCATTCCTGGTCTCAATTTCTGTACCAGTCAAAATGGGACAGGCTATTCAACAATTACCAGCACCCTGAATAGCTTAGTGGCTTAACACTACATCGTTTCTTGTTCATTCTGCACATGTATATAAGTAGGTATGGGACATTTGTTTATTTTTGTCATTTAAAGTATCAGGCTGATAGACAGATAGACCTCAGTGCAAGCTTTCATGATCAAAGATTGGGAAAATATGTCATGAAAACCACACACTAGCTTTGAACACTTCTGCCTGGAAGTGATTACTGTTACTTGCCTTCATATTCATTGATCAAGTTATATTTCCCTTTCAGACTTCAAAAATGTGAGAACGTATAATCTCACTTCTAGGAAAAACATCAAATATATATTTGAAAATTAATATACTCTATCATATTTGGCTCTCCTGTACATCATGTGCCTCAGCATAAGCTTACCTTGTCTTTCCCACTATTTGTTCCACATATCACCTTCTAACATTTGGCCTGGCCCCTCAGTTTAAATCTCATTAATTCTAGCTTCTCTGGCTTACTAGACTGAGGTTTTTGCTGTATTCTCATCAGTGTACGGAATCTATACTCATATGATAACACAAGGACCCAGGCTTCCATTCTATGATGTTGCCTTAACTACTTGCTCTCTGGTGACACCACAGAAAGGAAGAAGAACACTAAGAACACTAAAGCTGCAACTGGACGTTATTTGAGCAATGAATCTACATGTTCTTCATTGCTGATATTTTGGTTCATTTTACTGCAATGTAGACTCTCCTAATTGTGACTAATAAAAATGTGAAAGTCAAGAAACAAAAATTGGTCATAACGATGAATGAAACAGAAGGGGCAACCGCATAATATGGAATTTGGCCTTCAGAAAGAAGGCTAGCCTTTATCCTGCCTCCTGGGAAGATAATCTCTACATTCTCAGAATTTTGCTTAATAGAAGTGTCTTTCGTTATTCATTTTCAAGGTAGGGTTAGATCATACCTGATATTTCATACCCTAATGAGATGACAGGGGGAGCCAGTCAAGTAAGTAGTTTTAGTGTGGGATCTGGCCATATTAGCAATATCAGCCATGTACTTAGGGTGTTTCTGGAGTTGAGCCACATCATATCAGCCTGACCTTCTGATCTCTAGAAAAGAATAGGGACTGCAGATTGAGTTGAACCATATAGGCAGTAATTCCACCAGGCGTGCCTATGTAATGAAACCCCATATAAACTCTGCACACTGGAAGCTTGGGTAAGCTTCCATGACTGATAAGATGTATATCTTTGCCAGGAGGGTGATGTATTCTTAATCCAAGTGGAAAGGACACAAAAACTCCTCCCAGACTTCACCTTATGCATATCCTCTCTTGGCTTCTTTTTGTCTCCTTTTATTATATAGTAATGAAACTATAATCATATGTATAGTGCTTTCAATGAGGTGTGTGAGTCATTCCAGGGAATTATGGAACCCACATGGATGGTGGGAACCCCTAAATTTGTAGTCAGTTGTCAAATCAAAAGTGTGTTCCTCAAATTAAATTGAACTATACTGTAGCTGATTTTGAAGATTTGCAGTCATAGAGCAACATTTTGTTTGGTTGAATTTGTTTTAAACTTTATAAAATTTAATTTTTAAAAATAATGATATATATGAAGTTATTCAGTGTGAAAAATAAAAACTGAGAGTCAAACATAAAGTATTACTTTCAGGAGGACTAATGTTTGAATGAAATGTGGAAAGAGTCATTAAAGTTATTTTCCACTATAGATATTAAAGGATATTGAGCATTCTGAAGAATTTCAGGTTATAGCAAGATATTTAATATGTATAGACTTATCTCTGTTTTCAAATTGTTCCTAAAAAATAGATTTCCTGACCCTAGTTGATCACTGCTATCTCTGAATTATTCTCTCAGCAAATTATCCTGCAGGTTCTATCAAAAATCCATTTTATATAGTTAATCTTAATACTAAATCCAATTTCAAAGAATATGTGATAAAAAGTCTCTCAAACAAATTATAGACAATTGCTGAGCTTGACTCAATTTAGATTGAGTTCAAAAACATCTAAATCTCACTCTGTACTGCAATGTTCTGAATGATTTCACTCCCACATAACTCTACCATTTCCAATCTTTCCCTTCTGCTTTCCACCATGTTCTTATCTCCTGTATCCCAGAAATTCTTATACCTGGAGCTCATTACAATTACCATTTCATATCTCTATTTCATTTAATAAAATTCCTTCATCCCAGTAATCTATACCAATTTTAACATAAAAATGATTTGTCCCCTCTTTATCCCTTCAAAATCTGAATTTTTGCTCCCAGCCCTGTGTTTTCTATGGTCATATATGAGCCACTCCCAGGCAAATCCCAAAACTAAATCAACTCAGATCAGAGTTTTGGAGATGAAATTGCCCTAAAAGTCATTCAGACCAACCGTCTACCTTTTGCTTGTAACATTTTGAAGAATGGGAACCTTGCTAGTTTTAAAAGCAACCTACTCTATGATTGAAAGTGTACTTATTCAGTTGAAATCTTCCTACTCCCTACTTATATACCAGAGTATCCAAATTGTATCTTTGGGAGCAAAAGAAAGTAACTCTACTCCCAAGTGGGCAAAATATGTGGAAAATAATTTCAGGATAACTTTTCCTTCCCTCCTCCCCAAACATTTTCTCCTTCAAGCTAAGCCAGCATATATGTAAGAATTCATGGTTTTGTTTGTTTGTATTACTAATTCTATATGTAGAACTAACCTCATATCTATTATCATTCAAGTTAATTGTCACCTCTGATAGAGCAGTGATGATTATAACAATAACGATATAATAATGATAGCTAACATTTCTTGAGTATTTTTAAAGTTCTAGTTAGCGTGCTATAGATTTTTACATATTATCACATTTAGTCCTTACAATGTCGTTAATACCTCAGTTTCACAAACGGAAAAATACTGAGCATTTTGTTATACGTGGAAGCAATGTCTTCCGAGCTGTGGAGAAATCCAAATTCAGTAGCCTAAAGCTGTCCAAGTTTTTCTGCCTATTTTTTAGTAGTTACACTTAATTTAATATTAAAGTAAAATGGTTTAAATGTTCACATTATGTAATGAAAAATAAATGGAGTTAGTGAGGTAGATATATCAACAAGTTTTTATAAAAAAAGAAAAGATGCCTCAGAAATGCTACAGGAAGTAGTCAAGTCGCAACTTATAAAATTTAAGGGCCAGTTGATGAAGTTACCTAAGTTTTGTTTTGTTTAGTTATGCTTTACTTAATAATAAAATAGAATGGCTTAAGAATTCTATCCATGTGGTGGTACATGGAGTAAGTGAAGGCAAATATATCGAGACATTTTTGAAAAAAAAAGTAGAGAGCTATAATGATAATACAAAGACTTACAAGAAGCAAGAAAAGTATATTTTGAGTAGCAAGAAGTATAAAATATGTAAACAAGAGGTGGATAGCCAGCAGACAAGGAGGGATTGAAAATATGCTTGCATTAATTTGATAGATTTCATAGCACAGAATAAAAATAAGAATATCCTCTAAAATTTCAACAGTATTATTGAAATCTGTATCAACTGTGAATACATATTAATGACACAATTATTTTCACTACATTTTCACTCCTCATTTTCATCTCCCCCACCCCTCTATTTATAAAGCTAAACGGTTAAGATTTTGATGTAGACAGCCAATCTATTTGTATTTGTATCATGGACCCACCTACCAGCCCTATGACCATATAGAGGTCACTAAAATATTCTATATTTTCAGTTTCTATTTTTGTAAAAAAAAAAAGGATAACAATAGAGTATGTCTTATGGGAATATTGTGGTGAAGAAACAAGTAAAAATATACAAAAGGACCTAGTTAAGATTAATATTAAAGGTCAATCCCACTTTTAATAGGAAACCCCACATACCTCCAAAATCTGAGAATCCTGATTTTTAAAAGGACCTTTGCCCTAACTTCTTGCTTTAATGAATTCTCAGACTTCCTTTTGTATCTTGCCTTTCACAATCTTTATCCTTTTCCACTCCAATTAATCCATTAGGCCTAACACCCCGGGTTATTCATTTTTCCAGAATATCCACTAACAAAAAGTCATTTGTTAAGAAAACAAAAGAAAATTTCCTGAAATTTTGGAAATCAAAGTGAGGTTACAGTATTGCAGAGTATGGGCCAAAACCTAATAAAATATAGTGGATATATTATTATAAAAATATCTTTGCTATACCTGTTAGGTTAAGCATTTGTATGCCTGATTCTCCTTGCCTCTCAGCTTGTCTCTGCCACGTCAGTTCTCCTACTCTCTCCCATGCTGAAGTGGACTGATTGCACAACAGCCTCTCAGACCTTCTGTATCCATGTTCTTTCTTAGTGCCCTCCTATGCTTGCTTACTCTAGGCTAGGTCATGGGACACGTGTTGGAACGTAGCAGATATTATGCAGGCAGAGACTTGAAAAGTATTTGCATGTGGGGGCTTGCCCTATTGCTGTTGTAAGAAACTCTACAACCTCCAAGTAAATAATCCTAAAGTACCTTGCAGGAGAGATGCACCAGTCATTGTTGCCATCTGTTATGAGTTAAATTGTGTTTTCCATAGAGATACACTCAAGTCCTAATTCCTGGTCATATAAAAGTGACCTCATTTAGAAATAGGTTATATAACGAGATGAGTATTTAAAAATTGATCCAACTAGGGAAGCAGATGTGGATCAAGTGATTGAGCTCCTGCCTACCACATGGGAGGTCCTGGGTTTGGTCTGGTGCCTCCTGGAGAAGATGAGCAAGACAGCAAGCTAGCACAACAGGCAGATGCAGAGAGCTGATGCAACAAGATGATGCAACAAGAAGACACAAAGAAGAAAGACAATAAGAGACACAGCAAAGCAGGGAGCTCAAGTGGCTCAAGTGATTGAGTGCCTTTCTCCCACATGGGAGGTCCCAGGTTCAGTTCCCAGTGCCTCCAAAAGAGAAAATGAGCAGACACAGAGGTCACTCAGCAAATGGACACAGAGAGCAGACAGCAGGCACAAACAATGTGGGGAGGGTGTGAGGGGGGAATAAAGAAATAGAATAAATCTTAAAAAAAAATTGATCAAACTGGATTAAAATGGGCCATAATCTGATGACTGGTATATTTATAAGAAGGGAGAATTTGTATACACAGACAGACACAGAGAAGAGACTGCCATGTGACTATGGAGACAAGAAAGAAGGCTATGTGGAAATGGAAGCAGAGATTGATGTAATGAATCTGCAAGCCACCAGAAACTAGGAAGAAACAATGAGTTGTTCTTCTCTACACGTTTCCAAGGGAGGATGGCCTTATCTGCATTTTCATTGTGGCCCCTTCATTTTGTAGTGGCTTGTTATACTGCAAAAGCTAACTGACAAGCTATCTTATGATCCACAAATTAATAATTCTTTATTATACATAACACTGAAGTGCACTAATATCTTCTAACACAAAGCAGTATCTGAATTGATCTATTCTTGTATAAACCTTTATTGAAGTTCTTTGGTAAACAAAAAAAATGGACATTTACTAAATGTCTATATCATTTAATAACACAAAGAATTAGCAAAAAGTCTGAAGTTGTGTTTTATCTTTTGATATGATGTTTAGGCAGAGTTCACTATATAAGCAATCTCTTTTAGTGGAAATACTGCTTATGAATTATTATTTTCTAGAGAAAACTTCCTCAGTCATATATTTATTTATTGTTTGATTTTAATTTCTTTTCTTGCAATTACTTCTCATAATGTATTCTTATATCTGTTTTAAGTTCTAATATTTTTTATCACTTTCATTCTTCATTTTTGCAACTACTCTAAAAACTTTGGGTGGAAAATACATATATTGTTTCCTAAACATAGTTGCCACCATTCTCCCATCTCTAATGACGAAGAAATCAACTATGGTGTTGCCAAAATCCCAAGAAAATGCAAGCTCAGATAGCTTATTCTAAGCTCTGTTTTAAATGAATAGGAAAAAAAAAAAACCTATACATAAGAAGACATCTTTGGATGTCATTTTAAAAGGCCTTTATACAATTTATCAAGAGACACTATTAATAAGCAGCTATTATGAAGTTACATATGCCCTTCCCTGGCTTTGGATACCAAGGGATCATGTGTGCATGACTCTAATTGAGTCAGCTCAATTAGAAACTATGTTCAATTTCTTTCAGACATCACAGTTGGATGCAAAGTACTAATAAGAAAAATCTGTTATTTCAAGATGTGCACTGACAATCATAGTTTTATTATTTTGCATTCCTTCTGTAGCATAGGCAACCACTGGAATGTTTGGTGGATAAAAGTATGCTGTAATAGGAAGTTAGGGCATAGGGCTAATACAGTTCAAGAGGTAAAATGGCTGGTCCTCATTTCTGGATTTAGTTTTGTCTTCTAAGCATACTGTTTCAAGCTGTGCCACTACCAATTCAGATCTATCAACCTGTGAATATAATTACATATGTGACCATTAAATTAACAAAGTAAATTAACATTTGAAAGGTGGCATTTCTTATTGTGTGATGGAAAAATGAAAATCTTTACTAAAGTGCATGTCTAATTCTGCTTTGATGTCTTGTTAAATGAGCATTTTGACCCAGTTAATTCTTTAGTTGCCAAGGAATGCTGAAACTGCTGCATCCTATGAGTCATTGTCTAAAATAAAATGAAAAAAATTATATAATTCACTCCTTATGGCTTTTTCCTTGATTCATTTGATATAGGCCAAATTCTCACATTTTCCCCAATTAAACATCTCAGAATAATCCATGCAAATTGAGTATAAGAATATGTACAACTATGTAGTCAAGAGCATTTGTTAGTTAATATTTAATTCAAAAAGTCAAAATCAGAGAAGCATAAGTTCCCATAAGACAATGATAAAAGGATTTATATCTTTTGGTATGATTAATGGAACATAATATAATTTTACCACAAAGATTTACTCTTATCTTGCATTTTAAAGGGAATTTCAGGTCGCTTACTAAGAAAAAAGCTTAAAGAGATAATGCTAATTTATTAATTTAAATAAGACAGGGGCTAGAAATGAGATGTTTAGAGATTAATTTTTAGTTCTTCCATCAACTTGATAAATTTGTGTTTGTACAATAGGGTTATTGTTGATTAACCAGCTATTTTAATTTTGGAATAAAAGGTAATAGCTATTAGGGAATCTTTATCACAGACTATGAATTATTGAATCATGTTTAAACTTTCTATGTTTTAGTTACTACATTTTAAACTTTGTTAAAAGAGATTGGTAGAGACAAGTTGATCATATAAAGGTTCTTACATATATATCATTCTGATTCTATGTGATAAAATGCCTTTAAATTATTCATAATTTAAAGCAAAATAAATAGAATTTTAATCTATACTTTATTCTAGTGGCATAAACACTACCAAATCACAAACTATAAGAAATACATTTTATGCATGGAACCAATGCATATATTCACACACACACTCACACACAGAGTCACATATGTATACAAAACAGAAGCAAAAGTTTTCAAAATGATGCTTAAGCTTTCTATATAAAATGCACTCTGTTGCTCAAATGTGGCCTCTCACTAAGCCAAACTCAGCATATAAATGCAATACCTTTCCCACAAAGTGGGACATGACTCCCAGGGATGAGCCTCCCTGCCACCAAGGGATTGCTACCAAGTGCCAACAAGCAATGTAACTGGAAAAAAAAAAAGACCTTGACCAAAAGGTAAAGACAAATGAATTTACATGGCTAAGAGACTTCAAAGTGAGTTGGGAGGTCTTTCCAGAGGTAACACTTATGCACTTCTCAGCAGGATCTCATTGACAGCCAAAGTAGATACTACCCCAAATTGTGGGACTCCTGAGGGCTTTGGAAACATCAAGACACTATAGTCAGGGCAAATAGCTAAGGAGTTTAGTCCCTTGCCAATGGGCACTACTTTGGAATTTGTGCTCCCCAGTGTGACAGAGTTGGACTCAGTTGTGGTTTCCCTACACACGACTCTTCTGTCTTTCTATTTGAATTTATAATTAGTACAAAAGTTGGTAGGTGTACATCCAAGAGACTTAAATCTTTGGACTGTCCATGTGCCAGCTGGGCTCTGAATCTCAACAGAGTTGCATCACCTACTTTCCAGTTCATTGGACTCACCCAGGACACCTAACAAGGAAAAGATGATAGATAACCAACATACCAAGGAACCAAGAGTGTCTACAACTGCAAGCAAGAGAGTCCCATCCATTAGCCATACGAGATCGAAGCCCCATTCAGTTAAGGGTGGAGTGGGCATCACCATCCCAGAATCCTCAGGATTGGGGAATGAACTATGGACTAAAG